>JAVLUZ010000583.1:487126-677126 GCA_036768485.1 Mermis nigrescens
CACTGACATTTACAAGAGAAATATTTATTTTGACATCATTTTCACAAGGATATTATTTCATGCCAGCCTGTCTTGTCATGATATGCTTCCTCCTGTAAAGTGACACTTGAAAATTTGATCAAGAAAGAAAAAGCCCAAGATAAACAATGTATAAAATCTTATTTTTCGGGTGAGCCCCTCAGGAGTTATCCACAGGCTCGATGGCACCTAAGTTAAGGTAGATTGGTTCTCGGTAATTTTGTCATTATGTAAAACATGGACGACGTGGAGGAAGAATAATGACTCAATCTAATCCGTTTATCATCTCGTCAAGTTTGCAGTGTGATTTAGTTTTCTAAATACATCCTACAAATTACTTGAGAATTTACTTTTTTAGAAATAATCTTTCCGCTTAACGTGCACATAATAATACAGACTTTTCACTTTGAATGCATAGGTACATGCTGAAAAATCCTAACGGACTTATGCACAAGTAGTATATAATTTCCTGATAATTCAAGAGTTTAGAACTATTATTTAGATTTATTTTTAATCAAATTTCAAAATTTCACTAGATTTTTAAATTAAAAATTTTTTTATTCAAAATTTATTATTAATTTATTAAGTTTATTTGTTAAAATTTTATTCAGTAATTCAGTGACGATCATACGTGGGCGTTGGAGTCTATAAAAATTCTGACCCCCAGAATACAGAACGCCCTAATCGGAATCAGAATGACCCTAGAATTAAATTTTCAAGAAAGTTTCTCGTTTTCGCACCGCCCTACCATCAGTTTTTCGACTCTCTTTCTTCATCTTCGTAAATTCTCGATTTAACCCAGTCTAGAATTTGTGGTCTGCCCATATATGGTGACGAAAAAGATAGTGAAAGTGTAATAAATGGATTTAAAATTTTCGAACAAATCGTAAAATACAACAATTGTAATGAAGTAGATGTGCTAGAATTGACTTTAAATGATGATAAGGGAGAGATTTCACGGATAACAAAAATATCGAATAAGAAATCAGTATTCGTATTACATACGTAATGAGGCGTAGGCTTGCATAGTCGTAAAACTAAAAGGAAAATGCGTGATTGTTGCATATTTATTGATAATTTACACTCAACTAAGTGTTGCCATGCAGGTGAGTAAATGTAGAAATGAATTAGATTTAAGTATCCGCAGGCAAACAGAGCCAGGAGTAATACATATCTGATTAATGAAGCGCCGAAAGGGCATTCTTATCTGAACAATTAATCCATAGAACCTGAGGAAGACTAATTACTTACTATAGCAATAAACACACAGCGATAAGACAGTAAAACAGAATTAAGGCGAACTGAAGTTCTCATATATACAATAACGCAATATATGTAATTTTAACATGTCAAAATACCTACGGTATGGGCAACCACAAATAGGCATGGGAGGTGTTTGGAGGGCTGTTCTGGAGACCTCAAAAGCGATAGAATTCCAGAATTAAAATTTTGGCATGTTTTTTTGGGATTTTAGCCAGTTTTGCGCCACCCAGACCGCCAGAATTTGGTTGCTGCTCATGTATGGGTACAACACGGAATCTCACAAATTCAACAAATCCCCTTGCTATGTATTTCGCGGTCCATTACTTAAGCATACATATTTCTGCTCTTTCATGTTGACAAATAATTGTATTAATAGTTTTTAGGTATTCCGTTAGGTTTTTCTACTAGCGTTGGACGGATTGTGATGAAAATATCAAAAATTATTTTGTGGATCAAATAGCATTGGTTTCAGGATTTTTCCTATTTTCCCAACAACTTTTCAATTTTTTATGCTGTTTCGTTTTTTGCACAGGCGTATGGAAATCATAGGTGAGCGGCACCGAAATTCTGGGCGAATGCAAGACATTTTAAAAGTCAAAAATGGCCTCTGAAAATGATGGTGGTATGGCTAGAACACACCATTTTTCAGCGTTTCTCATCGAGCACTATACATTGGCATCAAAAAATCGCGAAAAATATTTCAAAAACTGAATTCTGGTGTGTATTTTGGTTTCTGGGGGGTAATTTGCTTTCTCAGGGGGAGGTGCATACCCCTCAAACCCTCCACGCCCAGGTGTGATGGTAATTCAAGAACTTGGACTCGGAAGATAAATTTACAGCTTTATCGGGATAAAATGACCCAGAATGTAGCTTGACTGCTTCTGCAAGGGTATAGGAATGATATTTTTCAAACTTTTGTAACAAATAACGAGTTGCATGCATCTATTTTCGGACAAAACGTTATTTCAGTTAATGACTCCTTTATTAATTATCGTGTTTCATTCAGGGCATGCAAAGGTTAAAGTGGTTGGATTTCGCAGATGAGATACCACTGATAGATAAATAGCCCATGGGATGATTTGAGTCATCCTTGTGTTGGCAATAAGCTAGTATGATAAAAATTTTGGGGCGATCGAAAGTTTTATTGACGTAGCGATGATTTATTATCGTCAACGAAACTGAGAGCGGCAAAGCTTTTCGTCGATGTCATTAGCAGCCAGCCATTCAGTAATTTCAGTATGAATGAAGACGATTCAGGACAATTTAAAGCGCCTACAAACGTGGTTTAAACTAACAGTATAGTTGTGATATTCTACAGTATATCGAGTTATGGGGAGACGCTTGCTATTGCCGAAGCGCATTCCTGCATCAAAAGTTTAAATTCAAAAGAAAAACCCCAAAGTTAAATGAAACAGACTATATATTGAACAAAATTCTGCCTTTCGCACGCAATTTTTCTATGAAAGCTTTATTTTGCATCATAAATCCATCAATTAAAGTCTTACTCTGATCATTATAGTCTGTTTCGCATAACTTCGCGCACGAATTTTAAGAATGTTTATTGACAGTAAGCCGAGGGTTACGATAATTATATATCAGATCAATGCTATAATCGCAATCTGCCAGTTTATTGTCGGAAATAGTCTCAAAATTTATGACCGAAGTTGTTTGAAACAGACTATAGGTGCTAAGGATTTTTTGGCGTTTATTGCCGAATTACTTACTTTTTCCCCAAAATATTAATTCATTTTTTTCGAATACAATGGGTACTTTTGATTGGTCAGTGAAACTCACCATCTAACGACCTTGAGCAGTTAAATTATTTCCTTACAGATGTTTTTATGGAGCAAGAGTAATGCCGGAATTTCGGCGCCGAGTTCGACACTGTCTTTTTCCTTTAATTTATTGAGTTGAAAATATTAAAAATATATTTGTAATTATCTTTAAAACGCTTCAAATAGGTCAAGAACGCTTAGAGATGTCGTAAACTTCTGGTAATATCGCTCAATTAATTTTCTCTGCTGACTCTCAACTCAAATTGTCCAACCATGATTTAGACTCTTTGTACTATTAAAATTATTAACTAAATCATTTTTGTCGAAAACATGCTAAAATTTTGCGCTTCGCGCAGACACTTTCAAATCTTTTTCTTATCTGTTTCAGCGCTTTAAAATAGAATAATAGAATTTATAAATAAACAACCAAAAGAGTTATTTGTGCTGACTCGTGACTACACGTGGGCGTGGGGAAGGGGTTTTGGGGGTATGCACCCCTCCCAGAAGGCCGAATATCTCCCACCCCA
Organism: Mermis nigrescens; assembly: GCA_036768485.1. Lineage (NCBI taxonomy): Eukaryota > Metazoa > Nematoda > Enoplea > Mermithida > Mermithidae > Mermis > Mermis nigrescens. The sequence continues at coordinate 490,710 of JAVLUZ010000583.1, forward strand.
AAACCAAAATACCCCCCTCCCCGATTTCAATTTTTGGAAATTTTTTTCCGCGATTTTTTAATGCCAGTGGAAATTTCTCGATGAGAAACGTTGAAAAAGGGCCTTTTTATCGCCATACCTCCATTTTTGAGACCATTTTTTACCTTTAAAAAAATCTTGCACCCCTCAGAATTTTGGTATCTACCCACCTATGCTTGTGACTGAATTTTGAAATTTTTATATCTTTCTCCTCCAGCTTTAAAATGAAGTTCCATATTATTTCCTCTCTCTGTAATTTTTCATTATAAAATCAAATGGTTTAAATCGATCTACTGCAATAAGAAGCGAGATTTTACTTTATATTTTATTCATCTCTGCGCCGAATAGAAAATTAGCGAAATTAGAGAAAGTGACTCGAATAATTTGTTAATACCTATAACTAGACAATTTACCTAACAAATGCCAAAAAGAACTTTGGAAACTTTCTGCGAATAGAGTTATTTCGTTCTAATCTCTCTAAAAATCTAGAAATGCAATTGTTCTTCAACTAATGAAGAATAGATCATGCTTATAAAACGTTTAAGCGTTACACGAGTGTAGAGCACACATGGGCGTGGGGAAATTTCGACCCCCAGAATCCGGTAGACCCAAAAACCGATAGACCCCCAGAATTAAATTTTCGGCATATTTTTAGATATTATTGCGCGGTTTTGCACCACACAGACCTCCAAAATTTAGTTTGGATGCTGCCCTTGTATGGTGTAAAGTGTAAAGTCGACAGTGTCAGAATATGAATATAACGGCATTGTAAAAGATAGATGTATTAGCTATGATTTGTGTCAAATCAACGAAAAGGATCGTTTATATAAGGCGATCCAGTTAGCGCTAATTATCAATCGACAATTTGATTAATTGTATCTACGTGAATACGATTACGTTTGTCGAAAGCTCTTTTGGTGATTCGGCGCATCATAATGCGTTTTCTGTTCATATTTCGCTATGACTACGCGCCTCTTTCGAATTATTTTCTCTTCCGGCACTAATCTATATTGCCATGATCTCTCTCACAAAATTAAACCGCCGGGGATGCGCCTCCTCCTTTCGTATCCATCGTCATCGCCGCTAACAAAAACACGCTAAAATTATACGAATAGGGCAAAATATTTTCAAACGACCGTAAATATTTTCGATTAATTAATGCGACGCTAACCGCAATATTAATTACATATTTATTAATCGCATCAATTGACGCGAAATTATGCCATTTTTAGTATTCGGTTTTATGAACGAAAAACTAAGTTTAAACTTTTTTAAGGTCTGCGGCCATATTATAGCGACGCGCAGTCGGATGGAACGCGAAGCATGAAGATACTAAGCATAACGAGCACATATGCATAAGGTTAGGGTCGACAGGGGTGGAGAGTGAAATCCGAGGTATCCAAAACAGTAAATTTAACGCTCACGATTTTTTTGCTGTTCAAACGATCAAAATGGTCAAAATAGCATATAAATGTTTTTTTCGTGGTAATAGCGTGTTTTAAGACGCATTTTTAGTCCATGTTGACTGCATCATATCACTTTTAACACTAAAAAATGCAAAGATCGATCAATTTTGGGCGCTTTTTGAGGAAAAAAGATACATACGAGTTCTAATCCGGCGCGAAGCCCCGAAAATTTTCTGACACTTTTACTGCTTTTGACCTCAGAAATGATGCGAAAAAACGTTCCATTAGCTCAAAATCGGCGGACAGTACCTGTCCGGCTGACCGTTCAGCGGTGGGGGAATACTTTCCTGAACCCCCTATGTACATGAATGGTAGCAAATAAATTCTGGGGTACAGATGTGGCGAAATCGCTGAAATTATACGAAAAACGTTGAAAATTTAATCCCTGGGGGTCTGCCGGATTTTAGAGTGCTGCATTCTGAATATACAAAAACCCCATGGTCATGTATGGTATTGGCACTAACTTGTCGTTCTAAACATGCTTGTATGTAGTTGTTAAGTCGACGAAATTATATTTTCTAATAAAATTAGCCAAGAGGAGCTCACTTTACTCTTCAAGCTGATTTTACGTGATAAGTGTAGAAAATTTTTAATTATTCAATGGACTAGGAGAAATTTCCTTGATTTATTCGAAAAATCTGCTTCTCCTACACAGACATGAAGCTATTATGAATTAAGGCGACTCAATATGTATCTGAACAATCTGCTATGAAGTGAATGATTATGTTCGAAAAACCAGATTCAAAAGTAAGTACACACAAGTGAGGGCAGAAAATCAAAAACTCACAGCGAAATCAGGCTGTGAAATTCTGTTTAGATAAGCAGCATTAAATTATATGTGTGTATATGCATTCACAAATGTAAATACGGAAGTTCATGCTGTAAATACTAGTACATGAAATGGATAGTGACGCAACGCAAGGCGGCGTAAAAATTCATGTTTGAACCAAAAAATCTGCAAACGCTAAAAACGTGCTTATTCAGATTACCTTTGGGGATTGCAGATTCCGACGAGTGACGAGGGATTTTAATAGTTCTTGTCCATAATCAAAGGCCGTTTCGAAAGGTCAATAAAGCTCCCGAAGCCCCATCAATATTGTGTGCCGTGAAAATACGCTAAAATATATATTAAAAAAGTGTTTCTGGCTAAATTGTACAATGGCTAATGATTTCCCTGTAATTGAATGTTCTTCCGACTATTTTTTCCACTGCTTAATTTGATGGCATGCGTTATCTAAATAGTTTACCGAATCAATGCAATCCAGTCAATTTTTTATTTGGCATCCCAAAGGTGGAATGATTGCAATGTAAACGCCCGAAGGATACAGCAAGTTAGATATTTAGGTAGGCAGGTAAAGCAACTTCAAGAAAAAAGCGTTCATTCAAGAACAAATTATATGAATCGGGAAGCATCAAAATCTCAAAAATATGGATTTTGAGACCATAAAAGTTTAAATTTTAAGCATCATTAGTTTACGAATCATGCACTTTACACAGAAAATCGAAGAGCGTTATAGGGATACCTCCCATGCACTACGCATTTCTTCGATTTGCTCTATATTAGATATCATTCTTGTTTAATTCATTTGACAAGAAATTTTACCATGTGTTATTCTCTCTAGCCAGGGCCAGCAAACGATAAAAATATTGAGTAAGTTCAAACGACTTCAAATGCTTAAATTTGATGCCCAACGTTAGAAAATTAAAAGAAGGCGCGGAGAATAAATTTGATTTAAAAACGTCCGTTATTTCTCGTAATATATCGGACTTCACTGCTAAATTTGTGTTTTAAACGATTCAGCACTGATATCCAAAATGCAAGTTCTTGAAGTTTTCTTGAAAAAAATTAATTTTTTGCCATTTTTCGATACGCTCACGTCGAATATTTTAATCATTTTGCTCAAAAACCTCAAGGACGGTCGCAGGTAATTTAGCTAATCATTTTGGTATCAATTAAAAGATTGTTAATTTTAATATCCTAACTTTTCTGTTCATCTGGTTGTGCTATTACCAGTCTGTTTTGGATCATTTACGCCCACGAAAACCTTAGTAGCCAATTTCTAGCTTTCTGCAATAGTAAGATATCTTAGCTTCAACTCTAAGAATTACAAGGATTTGACAGCGTTTCAAATTTTTATATCGGCAAAATTGTGGAGAAAAAACAGATTTGGTTTATTAAGTCAATTTCGAAGTTCAGTGTTGTTTGATATGAAGTCTTATGCAGCTCTATTGATTGCACTAAAATATAAATCTGACACATGGTGTAAAATATTTAGGAAGTCGTCTTTTCAATTATAGGATTTTCAGTCTCATTCTTACTATTTATTGAAAATGAAATCTCTGAAATGGCACACCTTGACATCTTCTGCGATATAATTTGTGACGTACTTATATCAGTAAATTAGAACAATTGTCTATTTAAGATTTAAAACGCGTTTAAAAATCATCAAATTTTTTCGTCGTCTCTATTCCCATTCGAATATTTATCCCGATTATTAATTGTGCACTGAAATGGAACGAAAAATTAACGATTCTGAAATGTCGCCGATGAAAGAAAATTGCTTTGTTTGCCAAAGCAGAATTATAAATTTGGTTAATATTCGTTGGCATGGGCAAGCATCACAGGTGAATTGTTTTCAGCTTTTCTTTGATGAATTTGAGTATATTATTTTTTCACTTTGGGAAAGATCAAGTTTGATTACAAACCGAACAAATTTGTTCATTTTAGACTTCGGAAGAAATCAAGGTTTTATTAAAAACTGCTTTTTACCAGCGGTAATTATGACGTAGATGGTTTGCGAACGTACATGTAACAGGGGGATGGGGATCCCCTACCCAAAGTCGGACGTCTCCCCATCCCCCAAAGCCAGAAAATTTTTGACCCCCTCCCCGATTTTTGGAAAAAAATCGAATTTTTGGGTTGTTTTTAGGCGTTTTTTGGCCGTTTTTGACCAAAAATTGGAGGTCATACCCTCCCTAAAAATGCCCGGGAATCCTCAAAATTTCGAGCCGTTACATGTACTCGTATGTTTGCGAAGGTCAAAAATGCAATGTAAGACGTATAATTAACAACTGGGGCTTTTCAATAACATTGGGGTTTGCTGCTCTTACATCATGGCCGTTTCAATTTCGCCGCAGAAACTTGTCGGACATAATATGGGGGCTGTGATGGACTGTTGTAAACATGCTTTAAACGCTATCAGCACATTTCCATAATTTGAGCATTTCAATGAAAAATTCTGATTTTCACGCTCTGTTCGTCCTCATTTTGCCTTATGTTTCTCATAGAATTTCCCTGTTGTCTCCTTACAACATATCACACATTCATCACTGGCGCCAGCGACGACATTCATAAAATGACATTTTTGTGATTTAACGTTAAGGTCAGTGATCGATCGCCTGAAGATTCGGAAGGTCCGGGCAAAGAACTATAGAATAACTAAAATTAAGCTGCTAGATTTATTCAACCATGCACATATCATAGGTAGCGCGATAGCGCTACCGATAATATACTTGGCCACCTTTTTTCTTATATGTTTATCACAGCGAGTGCGACTTTTGTGTCCCCCCCTTACAGAAACAACGGCACACACCTGGGAGGTGCGGTTTTTTTGAATGATAGATAATTAAAAAAACTCGATGTACCATTTTTTTCGTTTACACTTAATACCGAGTTGGCAATGAGTGTGTAAAGTGTAAACCAAAAAATCAAATAATTTGCGGAGGGCCAATTTTTTCAAAAATTATGCCCCCGAGCTGTAAATTATGAATCTGACCTTGATATTTCGGATCTTTTCCAGAATTTCCCCCACCGATTTTCGTAACTTTTTTCGGCATAAATCGTTTGGAATTGGTCGGATTCGAACCCGGGAGCTTCAGTTCTATAGTTGGGCGCTTTTACCATCTCGCCATCCGGTCGAAAACACAAATTATGCGAATTCCTTTATATGTGGTCTTTCAAGGTAGGTACCTATGTATTATTTTCAGATGTGTAACTACGTATTTAATAAGTGCTTCATAAATAAGCAAAGTAAATCACTTAAACTAAGATTCATTATGTGACCATTCCGACATAGACGACCGTTCGATAAAATTCCATAGTTTTGGAAATATTTTACTGCCGATGATTTATCGTTAAGCAGACTTGCAAGTCCCAGTAGGCGCATCGTTTAATCATACATACAGACGTTTGACAGATGAATGATTTATTGGCGTTAATAGATTAAACTTACATTTAAAGTTTAAAATCAACTTGTAAATAAGTGTGTACACTATAGCTAATAATGAAATTTTTAAAAAGTTAGTAGTCATTGGGAAAAACGGTGGGGATATTCTAGAAAAGGTCAGAAATTTCTTTACACTCAATGGTTGTTGCACAAAAATGTGAAGTATACGGGTTTTTCACTCCTTGCATGTTTTCAGCTTATCTAACTTAATTCTGGTTTCTGTGCAGTCCAATTGATTTTATAATGTAGAGGGTTACAATATCTCGAGGACCAATTGTTTTCTCTTTTAACGCGATATTTCTTGATCTGTGATCTTTTTAGTATAAAGGGTTCGAGATGAAAAACAAAATTTCTTAAGCTACTCCGCTAAGTAGGCGAAACATGCTAATTATGCTTAAAATGTGCCCTGACCTTAGCGTTACAGATCCTAGTTTATTTTGTTTCTATACAACCAATATTGCGTTATTAGCACAAGTGTAAACTTTACACTGAGAAGCACTTTTCTGCCCAGAGCATTGGGTATCAAACAATCTGCGGAGGGCCATCTTTTTTCAAAAATGTTGCCCCTGAGTTGTAGATCACGAATCTGAGCTTAAAATTTCTTTACATCTAATGGGTTCTTGCACAAAAGCGTAAAGTTTACGGGTTTTTTACTGTTAGCATGTCCTGAAGCTTTTTCTCTTTTAATGCAATATTTCTTGATTTGTGATTTTTTTTAGTGTAAAGGGTTCGAGACGAAAAAAGAAATTTCTTCAGCTACTTGCACTCCCTAGAATTTCGGCGCTGCCCACCTATGGATATATGGCCTAAAATATTTAATAAAAGTAGGGACTAGCAAAGAAAAATGCACCGATGGAACAAGAAAGGTAAATATATTTGGATTTCTTCATTGTTAAGGATGAAAAGGAGGGAAGTAGAGAAAATTTTTCTATATACGCAGAAGCCATAGGAATGTGCTGAACACTCAGACTTCCCCTAAACAACGCAACAATCGAAGTATATTCTGCGGCCTATGCGCGTTTCTGCAGATTTTCCGTAGTAATTTCGATTACGACGGCGAGTATTTTGATTAATTTATTTTGAAGATATAGATAAATTTTTTGTCGTTTTTCATGCAAAATGTTCAGTTGGCCATTTAGGTGTAAAGTTTACACCATCATCTTTTACGCCAGAGCATTGTGGAAGGTCCAGATTTCATTAAATAAATAATACAATTAAATAAGTAATACACTGATTATTTACAAATCATGGAAGTGTCTTCAATGCTCTTTTGCGAAACACTTGAGAACGTTTTGTGACTACACCCTCATTTTTCACAGGCCGCAGAATATACTTAGATTTTTGCGTTGTTTAGTGGAAGTCTAACTGTTTTGCACATTTCTCTGGCTTCTGCGCATATAGGTAAATTTTCCCTAGTCCCCTCCTTTTACATCCTTAATAATGAAGAAATTCAAGTATATTAACCTTTTTTCCATCGGAGCATTCTTTTGCTAGTAATGAAATAAATGACTAAGCTGAGAAACGATTAGGTGCAAAGCGCCCAGAAGTTTTTAAATACGTTAATGCACTGTGAAATCCGAAGCTGCTTCTTGTGTGAAAAATAATGCTTAAGACAAATTAATTCAATGAATTCAACAATGAATGCAATCGAAAAATAATGCAAAAAAATTTTATTTATTCTTTAAGCTGCAGTCAAGGTCATGGATGGTTGGAAATGATTAAGACCGCTAGCTTCGATCGTGCGTACGGCTATGTTATTTAATTTCAAAAATATATATATAAGTGGCAAAGTCTTCTATAATAAAGCATTATGTTATCTTTATGATGATATCTTGCCCTCATAATTTATGATGTATCTTTAATATGAATTTAATTTAAAATCTTGTATGTACTTTTGTCTCACTATATCTATGTAAGCTCAATACATATATTATCTATTGATACACACACCTGGGCGTGGGGGTTTAGGGGTATGCACCCCCAGAAACCAAAATACCCCCAGAAATCAACATACCCCTCCCAAGAATTCAATTTTTAAAATTTTTTTCGTTTTTTTTCGCAATTTTTTGATGCCAATGGATAGTGCTTGATGAGAAACGTCGCAAAATGGTGTTTTTATCGCCATACCACCATTTTTAAGGCCATTTTTTTGACCTTCAAAAAATTTTGCACCCCCAGAATTTTTTGCTGCCCACGTATGTTGTTGATACACGAGTACAGAAGTACTGATTATATACACATATATAGAATGTACGTAAACATGTGTATGATGGACCTTAATATATAAGTATATTACGTATATATCTATACATCATAGGTAGCGCGATAGCGCTACCTATAATATACTTGGCCATCCTTTTTTCTTATATGTTTTTCACAGCGAGTGCGAAATTTGTGTCCCCCCTCACAGCTATAACGGCACACATCTGAGAGGTGCGGTTTTTTTTAAAGGTAGATAATAAAAAAACTTAGTGCCCCCATTTTTTTCTTGTTTACACTCAATACCGAGCGCGTCGTGAGTGTGTAAAGTTTACACCAAAATTCAAATAATTTGCGGAGGGCCAATTTTTTTAAAAATAATTTCCCTAATTAGTAGGTTACAAATCTGGTCTTAAAATTTCTTTACACTCATTGGTTGTTGCACCGGAGTGTAAATTAGACGGTTTTTTTTACAGTTTTCATGTAGCCAAGCATATCTAACTCAGTTTTACATTCTATGCAGTCTGATTGGTTTCAAAATGTAGACGGTTAAAAAATCTAGAGGAGACTTTTTTAATTTTTTTAAAAAAGTAATATTCTCGAATTTAGAGGCGGTTTATTGTAAAGAGTCTGGGACAAAAAATTCTTTCCCTGCCATATTCCCCACTTGGTAGACAAAACGTGGTAACTACCCTTAAAATGTGCCTCGTCTTAAGCGCTAAACATCAAAATTTATTTTGTTTCTTTACAATCAATGTTGCGTTATTAGTGCAAGTGTAAACTTTACACTGAAAAACTTTTTTCCGCTCATAGCGTCGTGGATGATGAATTTAAAAAAAAATGTTTTCCCTAATTAGTAGGTTACGAATCTGGTCTTAAAATTCTTTACACTCATTGGTTGTTGCACAGGAGTGTAAATTAGACGGTTTTTTACTGTTTTCATGTGCAAGAGCATATCTAACTTAGTTTTACATTCTATGCAGTCTGATTGGTTTCAAAAGGTAGACGGTTATAAATTCTAGGAGAAATTTTTTTTCATTTTTTCTTAAAAGGTAATATTTTCGAATTTAGAGGCGGTTTATTGTAAGAGTCTGAGACAAAAAATATTTTTTCCCTGCCATATTCTCCACATAGTAGAAAGAACGTGGTAACTACCTTTAAAATCTGCCTCGTCTTGAGCGCTAAACGTCAAAATTTATTTTGTTTCTTTACAATCAATATTGCGTTATTAGTGCAGGTGTAAACTTTACACTGAAAAACTTTTTTCCGCCCAGAGCGTCGTGGATGATGAATTTTTTTTTAAATGTTCTCTGTGAAATCAGAATAACGAATCTGACCTTCAAAGTTTTCTACAATCAATACACAGTACCAGGGGTTTAAACTTTACACTCTTGTGGATGAGTAAAAAAACAGATTTTGTCCAAGATTTATCTGCCAACTTTTTCGGTTATGAGTTAAGATAATTTGAATAGATAAATATAAAGTAAATTTTAAGGGCTACACGTCGAAGCAAACCGCGTTCAAAAAAACGTAATATTGAGTTGTTTATGGGGGTGTAAAGTTCGAAATCTGAGGTGTAAAATGGGCGAAAAAACTGTTTTTTTCGTATTTAATTGGTAAATCATATCAAATATTTTGCGGAACATAAGCTTTGCACATACAAACGTACTACAATCAAAGGGCTACAAACTGGCCCAAACCGAATTCATTTACACTCAATGGAGCGTTCGGTTCAGATTTTTAAAGTTTACAATGTGGTGGACAGTGAAAAATACGTGTTTGTCCATATTTTTGTTCGCCACCCCTTAAAAAGTACTTTATTTTTATCCTATTCGACCTCTCCCGACTTCTTCACTTCATATTTTTGTTCGCCACCCCTTAGAAAGTACTTTATTTTTATCCTATTCGACTTCTCCCGACTTCTGAACAGAGAAAGTGGAGTGTAAATAAATTCGGTTTGGGCCAGTTTGTAGCCCTTTGATTGTAGTACGTTTGTATGTGCCAAACTCATGTTTGTAAACTTTACACTGAAAAAATTTTTTGGGAACAAAATCGGTTTGGGTTTTTTTTGAAACAGATGAAAAAAACCGATTGATTGCCCCAGATGTACATTCTTGTGCTCAATTTCCATACGCACGTACACGACCGTTAAGCGCAACGCTTAAGCGAGTCGCCCGGGACCACCTTCCCCTAAAAATTATCATATTTTTCATTCCTTTCCCACACATATTTTTAATCAAAATCCGGGATAGGAAAATGGGCACTCGGGCTTAATGCGACTTGAGTACAAATTGGTATGTGTGTTATCATATCTTACGTGTGTTGAAAGATCATACATATGTGTGTGTCTCATATTTGTGCCTGTCTCGTTTGTATATACCTTTACCGTAAGCTTTTGCCCATAGGCCTATTGTCGTATTCATAGATCCTTTTCATATCTCTTGGTTCGTGTTGTTACGCCTCTTTTTCTGCGACAGTTAAAACTGCGTGCGAGCGCAGTTTTGACGGCACTTTAAGATTTTACATTTTACAATCAGTTTTTGAGCTTGAGAGCCTCTCCGCTAGCTTCCGCGCTGAGCGTATCTTCTTTTTTTCGTCGCCGTACGTGAACAGACTCCGTACGTGCCTTTTTATCTGCTTGGCTGCAGAACTCGTCTGTTAGTTTTCCTGCGTAGTGTGCACGCTTCTTTTCGCCGTACGCTTTGTTTTTAATCATTCGTGTTTGTGCCAATTGGCATCAGTTGTTGTATGCCTTGGCAGGGCTTTGTGCCCTTGTTTAATTACATTTTTTGATTTTACCCGATTAGCGTAACACGACGGTCAGCAGCATGTATCCTCCATGCTGTCGCTTTTTAATTGCTTCATAATTTTTCTGTCCAAAAAATATAAAAATTAATTATTTAATTAACGATGCTGGGCTCGGTTGAATTTCCGTGCTGTTGAATTCTGTCCTTGTGCTACACTATACTTAGGAACCCTAAATATTTTCAAGCACCGGAATTCGGTCCAAAACAAGTAAAATAATAATCTTTTTGAGCCCTCAATTAGGTTTCCGGGGAACTACTTAATTTTTTCATAAATGTTGATCGTAATATCAGAATAACGAATCCGACTGAAATTTTATTTAAACTCTGTGGTTGTGTAAAGTTTACACTGCCTATTAACTCAACTCTTGTTCTAGAGCCTTGCGGAAGCTTAATTTTTTTCAAAATGTTCTACGTAAAATCAGAATTGAGAATCTGACTATTAGTTTTCTCTACACCTAGTAGTTGTGTGAATTTTGCACTAATCATTTGTTGTTAAAATGTAGTTTATACTACAAATTTATTTTACTTCCAAATCTGAGCGTTAGTGTTCCTTACACTTGATATTTTCGTAAAGTTAATGCTGAAAAACTTTGATCTGTTAAAATAATGTAAGGTTGTCTTGTTTGAAAAGGATAATGCTGATGTTAAGGACATTATTGTTTTCCGTGTCCTTGAACTGCTGTCATTATAATGGCATGCTACTGTATGTGTTTACTGACTGATGCACTTAAATCATACTAATTAAAAGTGGGGTACTAGCAAAGAAAAATGCTCCGATGGAACAAAAAAGATGAATATACTTGGAATTGTGGATTATTAAGCATGTAAAAGGAGGGGACTAGGAAAAATCTACCTAAAGTCGCAAAATCTGCTACAAATCAGACTTTCTCTAAGCAACGCAAAAAATCGATGTATATTCTGCGACCAACAGATTATAATAAATATTTAACATAAAAATGATTGAAAAAGCAGCACGTTAGCTATGCAGTAGCTATGGGAAATGATATTGAGTAAACTAACAGTCTTCTAAGCCAATCGGATGAAATAGCAAACATCGAAGACAATTGGAGACATGGTTGGTTTAAAACAGTAGGAAACGCGTAAGCTGACTTGAAACAGACTAAATGTAGATTCACTAGCATGCCCGAAACGATTGTGTGCACTAATCAATCGGCCCCTGCTTTGCTTGCTATAATGCTCATAACAAAATAAAACAACTTTAAATACAATACCTCTTAGTTTTCTTTCAATCTGGTGCCAGCAATTTAAAAAAGTAACCTTGATAGATTTCGTACACTCTTATCTGAAACTTCGAACATTATTTAAAAAAGACACTTTTTTAGAGGCCGCAGAATATACATCGATTTTTTTGCGTTGGTTAGAGAAAGTCTGATTTTTAGGTGATTTTGCGACTTTAGGTAGATTTTTCCTAGTCCCGTCCTTTTACATCCTTAATAATCCACAATTCCAAGTATATTCATCTTTTTTGTTCCATCGGAGCATTTTTCTTGGCTAGTGTGTATATCCTTAAGCATGTAAGCCCAGGCCCGGTAACTTAGCCCGGGCCCGGTCCTTTTTTAGCCCGGTCGATAACTGCCCACGGTACATACATTCATCGCATTTTTTGACACTTATAATTACGCTTCATGCCATAAAATTCGAGGTTTTTAAAACAAGTTTTTCCTTTCCTAATCGGCTGCGAATTATATATTTTTGGTCGCGTTTCAGACAAAAATATAGAGATTGCTTGAAGTTTAGCAAATATTTGAAGTTTACTTACAAAAAGATGAGGTTTTTATATATTTCCGGACGTTTCTTATCTTTCAAAAAAATTTTATGGCTGAATTCCCCTCCGATTCCTTAAATGCGGTCCTGTCATCTTCTTAGATAGCTTTGAAAGTTCCACTTGACTTTTAACCCTAATTGATTTCATATTCAGGTGTTCATAGCTGGTACATTCGTGAAGGATGATTGTAAGCTACTTATGAGACGCGACTTAAACGGCCATTTCGTCGATTTGTATTTGCCCAAAGGTTATCATGAATTTAGATTTTTCGTCGATGGCAAATGGGAAATAGACGCTTCGTATGATAAATGCACGAGCGAATTTGGACACGAATTCAATTGCATACATGTTAAATAAATGTGTTGATTATTTGACAAAAAATTGTTTTTCTTCGAGTCTCAATAAAAAAATTTTTTGTAAATTGAAGAACATGAAATTAATGCGATTTAGTTACAGATTAGCAAAAAGTGAATAAATCAAATTGTTTCATGTAATTATCGCTCTAATGGGCTTATGCTTAAGTGATGGATCGAGTGACTTCGAAATTTATAGCTTTTAAAAAGCAAGTGAGTATTAAGATTTATATTTTGAAATAATCAAGTGGATTTTCCTAAATTTATCACCCGGATTCCGGTCCCAAGAAGACAACTCAAAATTATCAACAGTAATGAGCCTTTTGAAGCCAACATAGGTGGGCGGCACCAAAATTCTGGGGTGGGTGCAATATATTTTTTAAAGGTGAAAAAATAGCTTTAAAAATGGTGGTATGGCGAAAAACACTATTTTTCAGCGTATCTCATCGAGTACTATCCATTGGCAACAAAAAATTGCGAAAAAAACAAAAAAAATTGCAAAAATTGAATTCTGGTTGGTATTTTGGTTTCTCGGGGGTGTATACCCCCACGCCCAGGTGTGGAAGCCACACGAGGGGGTTAATCACGATTATTAAATTATTAGATTTTAATTGTAAATGTCCATTGATTAAAAAATTCTAAATTGTGTTCCAACCTTTAAAGTTAAACTTAAATATTTTCTCAGTTTTTCCACGTACAAAATCTAGATATTTTGTAGTGAAGGAAAGCTATTCCGATTTAAGCTACGTAGTTTTTAAAGAGGTGGTCCTTAAAAGTGCTCCGTTTGAATGCGACGTTGTGGAGATAGTGCTGGGGATCCAGACGTGTACGGGGAGGGGGTTGGTCGCCAATTTTTGCTCAGTCAACAATCTGGAATTTTGCTGCTAACTTACGAACTAATTCACACCAACCTACCTACATATACCTCTTTTTTCCCGCGATACATAGCAATTTTTATTAAAAATGTTTTCTACATAGACGCACCATTTTTTCGAAAAATTCCCAATTTTCCTTTCAATTTCTTTAGCTTTACCTATATGTACGATCATAGAGTTGAACTACTGACATGATCTATGCGCACATATTTCCGATGTTTATGCAATTAGAATAAAGCTTGCTATTTGACGCGAAAGCACTGAAAAGCTATATAATTTATGCTAATAGATTAGCATAAGCATGCTGATATAAATGCAAAAATAGCAATAAGAACTATATTTTCCCAGTTGCTAGTCAATTTTACACACTTTTGAAGGCCCTTCAGTTTGCCTCATTTTCCCCATAAAATTTAGCATTTTTCAATTCTAGAGACCAAATGTGTGCGTGGGGAGTCCGGGCGGACCCCCAGAATTTGATTTTCGGCAATTTGGCCTCATCAGACCCCAGAATTTGGTTGCTGCCCATGTATGATCTACACCCCAACGTGCATGTCCCTCCGGTACGCAAACCAGCAATGAGACAAGCACTCGGCGCATTGGCCTTAACCAGGCCACCAAAAAGTGAACGACTGTACTTGTTATTGAAAAACTTCGAGAGAATAACCGATAGGTACATTCATTTTCTCGCCAACTATGTTAGGGGTCAAACTAATTCAACAGCCTGCATGTTGAAGCGGAATTTCAGGAAGTTATTTGGAATTAAATAGACCACCAATCGTTGCCTGAATGTACCAAACAGTGCTTCAGCCATATATTTAAAATCATTCTCTCGCGAATCAATCAGGCATATGCTAATACTTTTTGTACACACTTCCACTTTATTTTATTTACAGCAAAATAAAAATCAACATGGAAACCAAACTAGGTAACTAGATCAATATAAAAAAATGGCATATATGTACGCGATGTTAGTAATTTGTACGCGGAGTAATTTTCAGCGTCCTGACGCGAAAACCGAAATTTAGTACACGACGTAAAAAAGACGCAAATACGAGCCTATATTACAGTAGATTAGTAAAATTAGTAGCCACCACATTATAAGTAAGAAACTAGACAGAGAAACGAGCTTTCCAAAGTAAATTATGGAAAAAATCGAAATAAAAGTCAAATGATAAGTCAAAGCGAGAATTCGCAAAAGAGTTGAGAGGGAGCGAAATAAATGAAAAAGATGGATTTTAAACTTCAATTTTCAGATATTATAAATCGCCTATCAACGATATTGATCGTGTTTTCGATTCTCAATAATACATAAGCGGGAACATCATTCCGGCGAGTCTCTGGGTTGAGTTCGAAAATTTTAAAAGGTCAAAAATAGACAAGTAAAATCTGCTTTTAAACTAGTATAAAACGATTTTAAATTGCATTTCAATCTGATATAATCCTGATTTTGCAAAGTGACAATATATGTGTAAAACGGCAAAAGGAAATTACCCAAAAATATTAAAATCTGCTTTTCAACCAGTGTAAAGCGATTTTAAATTTGGTTTAAATTCGATCTAATATCGATTTTGCAAATTGGCATGGGAAAATGTATAAAGTGGTGAATAGAAATCGCTGATGAAGTGGTATAAAGAAGAGAAAAACGCCGGAATTGCACGCAAAGTATGCCTTAAATTCCAGGAAACTCTAGAAACGAATTTGAAATACATAAAATACATAAATTTTGAAAAAATTGATATAAAATAATAAAATCTCGAAAAAATCAGCGCTCTTTGCTGGCGCGCTTTGAATCAACAACGGACAAAGTGATGCCTAATTGAGCGGAATAATAAGTCAGCATAACCAAAGCGTGGCTGAAAGGAACCGGCGAGACGAACTTGTCAATTCCGATCAAAAAATCTGAGATTACAAAAAGCACCGCTCCGCCGCTACTGCACAAATGGGTCCACTTCCACAAATCGTCAAATAACTTGACGGAAAAAAATTAAATAAAATTTATAATAATTTAAAATTAATTCATAAACAAAATAATTAAAGTATGTAATCAAAATTCATATGTCGTACAATAACTTAACAGAAAAATAAAAAACCGAAAGGATAATAATTGAAGAATATTGGTAATTTTAAAAATTAATCCATTAACAAAAACTATGAAAGTAATTCAAATCCATAAATAATTACATAAGTTGACACATAGATGCGCAAGGCCAAACTCTCAGACAGGGGTTAAAATCAAAGATTTAGAGATAGCTAAGCGTAAACCATCTCTTTTCCAGCATTTGCACCAAATGCATAGCCTTTTTAAACTCACAAACATGGCTAGATATGTTTTTTATTGGACTAAAAATCGCCATTTAGCCATACGTGGGCAGCAAGAGAATTCTGGGGGGGGGGCAAGATTTTTCAAATGTCAAAAAATTGCTCCAAAAATGGTGGTATGGCGAACGAAACACAATTTATCGACGTTTCTCATCGAGCACTATCCATTGGCATCAAAAAATTGCAAAAAACGAAAAAAATTTCAAAAATTGAATTCTGGGGGTATTTTGATTTCTGGGGGTATTTTGGTTTCCGGGGGGGGGTGCAAACCCCAAACCTCCCAGGCCCAGGTGTGCATTTAGCCCTCTTTAAAGTCGGTAAAACAGCTATAAATCCGTTTAAAACCCAGAAAGTGGTAATCAACGATTTGGTTAATCGTAGATTTTAATCCTACTCCTCTCCAGGTTTAAACGCCGATTAGTGTGAGTTTCGTTCGTTTTGTAAGCCAGTTGGTTTCTGTTTTCTGTGATTATGGACGTTCTTGACTTTCTTTGACGAATCGGACGAAAATTTTGACGAAAATTTGGAAAACGTGATTCCATGGAGGGTATTTTTAGAACGAGCAAATCCGCCAGAAAGTTACACTGATGATAAATTTTGGTCGCTATACAAGTTGAACAAAAAGAGCGCTAGGGAATTAATTAATTTACTTGAAAACTTTGCAGCGATCTTTCGCGTTAGGATTCGCTTTGAAAGCTTCTTCAATAGCACCCCATGCCTTGCTTTTAGCAGTCGCCGTTTTTGGATCCGTTTTTTTATTCTCGATAATTTCAGCTTTCTCGGAAGCGCATTCAAAGAGAAATTCGATTTCTTCATTGTCAAAATTTTGCATTCTTTCGCGAAGTTTATTACTGATGTCAATTTTTCGCAGTTTTAATAAACGCGATCAAATATGACAAAAAAATTAAAAACCACAGCTTCCCACCCAACCCGTTTTTACTTTTGTACTTTTATCAATCCTGTCCAGGCATGCCAAAAAAACAGCCGGATAAAACAGAAAAACCATAGACCCGCATAGGTACTCGTTTTTCTACCTACTGGACGTGTCAGTACCCGAAATTCCAATCAAAATTGCTGTTAATCGGCGATTAATCGACGATTATAGAAATTAAATCTACGATTAGTCAATCGGCCCTTAATCGACGTTTTTGTATACGGATTTTAATCGGTCGTTAATCTCCGATTGATTAATCTACGATTAGCCTTAATCGCCGATTAAAATTATCGGCCTTTCTGCATACGGGCCCAAAATCGTGCATTAAATAGAATTTTTTTAAATACCGATATATGGACTTTTCCGCACATTATGGAAATATATGTATATTATGGAAATATATGTATTCAAAAAATATTACATTATGAAAATATTACAAAAATATTACATTAAAATATAAAAAAATTACATTAAAATATATACGACTGATTATGAAGGAATAGTTTCGAAAAATGAGCTTGCTAAGCGAGAGTTGTAAACTAAGAGGAGCTTAAAGTTTAAACCTACCATTAAATTATAAAGATAATAATAAAAGATTTAAAGCTTTTAAGAAAAAGAAAAATATGGTAAATTAAACAAATTTAAAGGATATGATGAAACTATTATTGAGAATAGATGATCACGTGCTATGTATAACACTTGATTAAAGATCAAAGAGTTGGATGTCGACTGATAACCTTGAAGCAATCTGATGTAATTGATGATTGCTATTTGAGATATGTTTGTGAATAGCAGATAAACTATCACCCTGAATTGGCTTTCCTGTAGCAAATGAATAGCAGATAAACTATCACAAACATATCTCAAATAGCAATCATCCAATTACATCAGATTGCTTCAAGGTTATCAGTCGAGCATCCAACTCTTTTGATCTTTTAATCAAGGAGTCATTATACATAGCACGTGATCGTCCTATTCTCAATAATAATGTTTCATCATATCCTTTAAATTTGTTTTAATTTACCATATTTTTCTTTTTCTTAAAGCTTTAAATCTTTTATTATTATCTTTATAATTTATTGGTAGGTTTAAACTTTAAGCTCCTCTTAGTTTACAACTCTCGCTTAGCAAGCTCATTTTTCGAAACATTAAAATATATTTACACATTATGGAAATACATATATGTATTCAAAAAACCATAGCATTATTGTTGTATGATTATGTGATTAGATTAGATTATGTGCGATTAGAGTGTGCAACCCTCACAATTCAACATGAAGAGACATTGGTATGAATATTAATTTATGCAAAGAGTGTAAAGATTTCTTTAAGTAAAAGTGACAGTGAGCTAATAATAGCTTGCTCGAGAGAACTCGGGCCTTGTCTTGAAAAATTCTGTCGAAGAAAAAAGCAGTTTTGTCGGCAACCTATGCACCTGTGACTGTTCCTTTATAGCCTAAGCTTTTTTTATTCTACTTAAGCAAAAATTTACTCGAGAACTCGTCCTCTTGTTTTAGCAACTAAATACAATCTTAAATTATTCCACTCAACCGAAAAGCCACTATTTTGTGAATGCGTGTTCTGATTGCTAAGATCGATGTCTTATGTAATTAACTTCTTGTTTAAATCAATTATGTCCATTCCACTGTATTTTTGCTTCTTCTGCATCACTGTGACCTATTGATTTTGCGTATCATATGCAGCACAGCTTCCTGACATTGTTTTTTTGTATTCGGCAAAGATTTTTTCCGATGTACAAAGACTTTTCGGGACCGTCTTTGTACATATACAAAGATTTTTTGGGAGACAAATATCGCAAAAAAGGTCTAAAAATTTGCAGAAATTTTTGGCGCTTCGCGCCGGAATGAGTAATTGTGTGTTCTATATATCTTTATAATGGCAGAAATGCATTTCAAAAGGAAAAATGTCAAATTTTTCGGCGCTTCACGCCGTTTTAAGACGATTCTTAGTGATTTTTGCCCTTATAGACCCAGTAATTAGCTAAAATGCACTACCAAAAGTCGAACGACTGCTTTTACCTCACTCAAATAGCAACTGTACCATATTGTAGTACCCAAAAATTTGTGTGTACGAAATGTACAAAGGTTTTTAGGAAAACGAAAACTGTAAAAAAAATCAAAAATTCCCAAAATTTTCGGCGCTTCGCGCCGGAATGAGTACTTGTTTGTCCTATATACATATGTTTGAAATGACAGAATTTGCATTTAGAATAGGAAAATGTCGAATTTTTTCAGCGCTTCGCGCCGTCTCGAGACAATGATTAGTAATTTTTGGCGTCAGAAACCCAGAAATCAGCTAAAATACACTACCAAAGATTAAAAACCCTCTTTTACCAAACTAAAATCGCTACTGTACTATATTATAGTACACAAAAATTTGCATGTACAAAACGTACACAGACTTTTGGGGACCATCTTTGCACAAGTACAAACGGACCTTCTACAAAAAACACTGCTTCCTCATAATGTTGACAAATTGTTGTTCTTAAAATATGGTTTCCGTGCTATTGGTTACAAAGCTTTCAATCTAAGACCCAGATTATGTCATTGAATAAAAGATTTCGGATGCCACAGTTTTTAAATGTATATACAGGGTGGGCCAAAAAAAGGCTACACTCCGATTCAACAGGGCATAACTCCGGCTGATGTGAACATGAGACGTTAGAACTGGCAACATTAGATAGATAAAAGTGTCTTCTTTCGAATCGTGTAAAAATTTTGGCCAGCTGCCAGCGTTTCGTGCACTACGGCTATTTGTTTACACCTCACTTTGATATTGTTCTAACCTCAAAGTTTCCGCATTGTATCACATTACTGTGTATGTAGGAATCCTTTTTTGACCTGTTTGACAATGAATACCTTCACAAAAATTAGGTAGCACATTTTTTAAAGCCCCAGAGTAGATACGCTTCCTACTGAGTGCAAAAATTTCGGGATATCGTAAAAATAGGATGCAAATTGATGTCAGGACCAATGATGCTATTGTCCTTTAAACAAAATTAAAGAAGGGTGTAAACTAATTGCCATAGCACTCGAAGCATTGATATATGGCCAAAATTGTTTACACGATTCGAAAGAAGACACTTTTATCTATCTAATGTTGCTAGTTCTAACGTCTCATGTTCACATCAGCTGAAGTGATGACCTGTTGAATTGAATGTAGCCTTTTTTTGGCCCACCCTGTATATATATATATATATATATATATATATATATATATATATATATATATATATATATATATATATATATATATATTAGAGGTGTTGTGCCCCGGCCCCGGGCCTGGGCCAGGCTGGCCCCGGCGCCGGGCCTGTAAAAACGATGAAAAATTAATGAAAATCGAACAAAATTAATCTTTTTTGCCTAATTACGCAACATAATATTTATTTATTCGCAAAAATAAGCTAAATTTCGTTAAAATTAAGCTTAGGCTACTGTTGTGTTTCGCTTCAAGTAATCTAATAATCAAGATTTGAGTGAGCATTGAAACAATTCGATACATTCTTGAATAGCTTAGCTCTATTAAGAATTTTTATTGCGAAAATAAGCACGTTTGACCGATAATTCTTAGACAATAAAGTTTAAAATGCAAGGGACTTCCACCAGTGTCTGTAAAATTGTTTTATAAATCGATGTATGTACTTATGTACCTTAAAAAAATGCTAGGGTGCGGCAACTTATTTTATCACCTAGATAGAATTCGTTTGCTTTAATATATGCGATTTTTCACTAATTTCGGGCGCTGTGCGCCAAATAATAGAGCAAATGTCTTCATTTTTGTGTGGTTTTCAATTAATTTTTTAAATATTATTTTAATTTGATTATGCATGTTCCCTAATCATGGTAAATGATTTTTCGTCGTACAAGCATTTTTCGCCCCTATGATTTTGTTGATATTCTAGAGATAAATTTTTCAAGCGTGTAGTTAATCTGTGGGTTACTTATTTGTCGTGCAATGTAATCGTAATCTTTTGTATTGTACTGTTTTGATCGTCTATTTCTTTCATCGAATCAGCATAAATACTATAGAAAAGTCATATTCTGTTCAGCTTAGCTTATTGTTTTCTATGCCTAACAGCTATATTCACAATTATTTATTAATTTTTTGTTTATTTCTCTTTTATCTGCTTATTTTTAAGTCTTTAATTCATTAAAGCAATATGTAATTGCTTACAATAGTAATACTAAGATGTTAGGTCAGTATAGAAATAATGTGGATGCTTGGTATAGCTTAGTAAATATAGGGTATATGTTTTGTACAGGCCCCGGCCAGGCCCCGGCAAAAAGAGCGGCCCCGGCACATCTCTAATATATATATATATATATATTATATATATATATATATATATATATATATATATATATATATATATATATATATATATATATATATATATATATATATAATATATATATATATATATATATATATATATATATATATATATATATATATATATATATATATATATATATATATATATATATATATATATATATATATATATATATATATATATATATATATATATATATATATATATATATATATATATATATATATATATATATCTTCTTCTTCTTCTTCTTAGCGTTTATCCCGCCGTGGGGCAGGGTCCGCTTGGTTGCATTTTGATCTCCATACCTACATCATGCAAAGCCTACCTATTATTTATATAACAAGGCCCGATCCCGGTCCCGACCTCAAAAGCCCAGTCCCGGTCCCGGCCAAATTTTGGGACCGGTCGTTCGCTGGTGGAGACCCCCAAATTTCAAGCCATTACACGTACGGCGCTTCCAATTCGGACACTAAAATCTATGCATAAATCACTACCATACATGAAACAGGGGGATGGGAGGATCCCCACCCAAAGTTGGTCGTTACCCATCCCAAAAGAACAAAAATTTTCGACCCCCAATTTTTAGCAAAAATTGCTTTTTTTGGGGTTATTTTTAGGTGTTTTTTTCTGCGACTTTTAGTCAAAAATGCAATCCCATCATTTACCCCCCCCAAATGATCGACTACCCCAACCAGGATTTTAAGCTCTTAGACGTCTGATCACTACGCACAAACTTCAATTTCATAAACAAAGACCGAAAAAAATTGACAGAAAATTGGATGAATAAAAAAATTGAACCTTCAATCTGGCCATCGCTCGCCAGGTCATAGTGGACAACAGGAAAATGTACGTGCCGACGAACATGGACATAAGTGCGTCCAAGTTAGTGCTCAGATAATAAAAAGCCATCGAACTCAACGCCGCTAACAGCAGACCAAGCCAAGGCTTCAATGGCCTGCTGCCAAACGCTCTCGCGTAATTAACCTAAAAATAAATGGGATAATATTGATTAATGAAATAAAAAAGGACCGAAAATTTGGCGATTTCGAACTAAAAAATCGAAATAAACGTTTAAAACAGTCTTTTTCACAATCTTTTTTTGAAAAATTAAAAATTACGTTGGAAGTGGGATAATTTTCATGAGAAGTGGGGGCGTGAAATCCCCCCATACCCTACGATATTGTGTGGGCGTGACCAGAATTTTGTTTTCGGTAGAGCCAAAATTTTGAAGTTTCTTGGCGAGATACATATATACCACACGTGCGCGTGGGGGTATGCACCCCCAGAAACCAAACTACCCCCCCAGAAATCAAAATAACCCCCAGAATTCAATTTTTGAAATTTTTTCGTTTTTTTCGCAATTTTTTGATGCCAATGGATAGTTTTTGATGAGAAACGTCGAAAAATGGTGTTTTTATCGCCATACCATCATTTTTAAGGCCATTTTTTGACCTTCAAAAAATCTTGCACCCCCCAGAATTTTCTTGCTGCCCACGTATGATATATACCATAGTGAAGATGAAATTCTACGAAAAAATTGAAAACTTTTTTACTTGATTTCGAGCTGATACAAAAAATCAATATGTTGTTATCCTGGCTCAACTTTCGAACATTTCGAAATTCTTGTCTTCGCATATAATTTTGGGCACACATGCGGTAGGGGAAGTGGGCGGTGTATCCTACCAGGACTTATAAAAGGCATTGCCCCTCAGACCTTTTTGGGACCAAACCTTTTGCTCCAGCCGTGAAAAAGCCTCAGACGACGTCTAAAAGTATAATTTTTAGTAGAAATCCTTTTTGGAGTGGCGAAATGTTCAATCTGTTCATTGAGACACTCTTATTCCATTATTTAGTATATGTTTGATGCTACAGTTACGCCATCCATCACCTTTATTTTTGTTTTCATGCAAACTTAACCACAAGAATTAATGAAGAATAAAATACAACGAATTGGGTATTAAAATTCGAAATTAAATAATAAGATTAGCACTCATTTATCCCTCCCAGAACTTTTCACCGTATGCATGTATAATTTTGAGGCTTTCAAACTAAAATATTAGGTAGCATGAAAAAATTAATTAATCCGCCTTACCGAACAATTTTCAGTTTAACAGCTCAAAAGTAAAAATCAAAGGCTTAAACATATAGATTTTCCAAGCTACGGCCCCAGGCAAGGCATGCCACGGAAGTAGCGGATCCAGGATTTTCGCAAGAGGAGGGGGCATTGCGGCATCCTAAATTTTCCGCAGTCAAGGATAGATACAAAAATCCGGTATTCCCACGACAAGGCATCATCAATGAGACAATTCTGTTCAAAAACAAAGAAACTACGCATTAAAACTCCATTTTGACCAAAAAATGGCAAAAATGCTGAACGAAAGCAAGTTTTTGCATTAAAAAAACGGGGAAGGAAGGATAAAAAAATTAGGTTCCGGGGGAACAGGAAAAGGACAGTTGGCCTTGGATAGAAGGCAATCCACGCATAAGTGAAACAGAAGCAATGGACGATTCCCTTTCAACGTCTGTTGTTACCGAAACCCTAAAGGCTTATATTTTTCACACCCCGATTTTTCGGCCATAATGTGCGTTTTTAAGCCATTTTTTGTCATTTTAGTCGAAAATTGACAGTCAATCACCTCCGGAAAATGGCCAACCGCCTCAATCCACTCCCGAAATTTTGAATTATTACAGATATAATAGTTGTCGGCAGGATGGCAAATCCTAGGGAAAAAGTTTTTGCACGGTAAAACCGCAGTTTTAAGCATTTTTGGTTTTTGGCCCATTATATCGCTTTTAACACTAAAAATGTAGAAATCGATCAAGTTGGCGATAAATTCGTGAAACGCAGGAAAAATTCGGACTTCATGACATCAAAAATGATGCAGAAAATGTTCCGTCAGATCAAAATCGCTGGACAGCACCTGTCTGTCCAGCATTCAGTGCAGGGGGTTATACCACTCTCGTCTTCCCCTACGTGCATGTAGTGTAAATGCGTATAAACATATGATGGTCGCAAGCACACATGCAACAGGGAAATAGGGGATCTCCACCCAAAATACGTCCCCCCATCCCCCCATAGCTGGAAAATTTACCCCTCCCCCGAGTTTTGGGAAAAATTGAATTTTTCGGCCGTTTTTATGCGTTTTTTGGCCAAAAATTGGAGGTCATTCACCCTCCCCCTATAAATAACCGGGCCCCCAAATTTCGAGCTGTTACATAAATGATCGTAAGGGCATATTACATGGGCTAAGCCAAAGCAAAACATGCCGATAGCGAAACAATCGAAGCACAGGAGGATGTCTCCGACAAGAGAACAAACGAGTCCGCAAAGAATGGCCCGGGCGGACGCGTACTGTTTCGACAAATCAATGCCGTGCAATAGAACAAAAAAAATTAGGCTGAGAATGGGGAGCGCATTTGATCAAACAATTGAACAACGTTTGCTGATCATGAGGCAAAAACAGGACGAAGTAGATTACGACTGTTTTACAAAATGGCACCAACTTCGGCCCGACCGTCCGCAGCTAGAATTGAAATAATTGTGACAAGGAATTTTTCGGATGTTTTTCTTTAAATATTACAATATGTTACAAAATATTTCGACGTTTTTTTGAAAATCATGTTCCACGACTTGATTAGACAGTCGTAAATAAAACTTGAGGAAAACATTCATCTGATTGGCGGTCAAAATTTTTTTGCACCTTTGATAATGCACAAAAATATTTAAATATTGTATTGCTTTATTATGAAACACCTTAATTTTTGGTTGTGTTGATTTAGTCCAGGGGCGAACTGGAAATTAATTAAATTTTAACGAAAAATATCTGCACATCTACCTGAGATGTCGTAAAAACACAATACATATTGTCTGAAACCAGATGCTTAAATCTAATGGCGACCGTTCTCGACGCCGTAAATAATAAACTATGCATCTTCCAAAGCTTTAATTAAAGAATTATTCCTACCTTTTGATATTTTTTGCTCGTCCAATCAAAAATTAAATTACAATTTCTTTAAAACAAACCCATTAGCCCTGCGTGGGCACGCAATAATTCAGGCAGGCTATATAAAATGCGTCATGAGAAGCATTCTGCGAAACAGGCCGAGAATTTAGCTCTAGGAAAACTCGGCTTTTTTATGATATTGGATCTAAACTGATGAGAAATGGCGAAAAACGAAGATTTCACAAATTTAATGAATTTTTTGACATGGCTTTTACTAGAGCTGTACCGGGGCCGCCTTTTTTTACCGGGGCCAGAGCCTAGGCTCCAGTTAAAGAATTTTGTCTGGCTCATGGTGAATACTTGTAAGTTGTTTATGATTTCATTGTAACTTTCTTCACTAGCTTTTTAGCTTTCTAGCTAAGCAAGTGATACTCAAATTAAACGGACGAAATAAAGAATTCCAAGAGGCATTGTCTGAATGCACGTTTGGGGGTTGGGGCAAAGGGAGAACTGGGGTAAATATGGTGAGATTAAGGTCAGAAACGGACAAGAGTCAAGGTTTTTTCGTGAAAATGATTGAAATCGACCAGCACATGAGAACTAATGTAGTTGAGTTGTTACACTCTTTAAACCTTTAATCATTTTAGCCCCAAATAACACGATGAAGTCCAGATCAGACTAACCCCGGACCGTAAATGCTAAGCAAATGCGACTGTGACTAAAAGTTATAACTTGACACCATTCAACACTTATTTTTGTTACATAGATGCGAACTTATTGCCTTCATTGATTGAACTAAGTATCAATTCCATTAGTTTTACTATCTAAGGAAAATAAAATACCTTAGTTAGTTGACGTCTAAAACGATTAAAACGTGTGACTGATATAACTATATCAGTTTCAATCATTTTTGCAATCAATCAATACGACAATTTACATCTAACAACAATATTAAATTTTCAAGCCCCGGCGCCGGGGCCAGGCTCCGGTACAGCTGTAGTTTTTACCTCCAAACATTAAGCCTATAAAAATCATTCTTAGAACATTGATAGTCTGTTTTTTAAACCAGTGCATGAATCCCTCGGAAAATTAATTTACTGATTGCTTTAGCACTTGATTTTTTCCCTGCTCGGCGGAGCAGGTAGCGGATTTTTTCTTAGCGACCGCGGATCGAGCGACGAAGAAATCAGGTGTTAACAGGTTAAAAAATAAATTATATGTATTTGACCGAGCTTTTGTCATCATATAATACAAACGCAGGATCGACTGTCCCCAACATTTACAATTTACATTACCTTTTAAGAAATTTTTGTTAAAGAATCGTCTTTTTTTATTTTTTTCTACTAAGAATTATCAAAAACATACATATAAATCATAGAGCCATTGTAATATTTTTCCATACGATCATTATTCAACATTTTACAGAAAGGATCACTGCTAGACACGTAAAAGCCCAAGTTTTAAAATATCGTTTTAAGGCTCAAAAATCATGGTTTTAAAAAACACTAAAAAGGTCAGATTATCATATTTATTTAACATGTTCAAAAATGGCTAATTTGATATTACGAGTAAAAAAATCTGTGAAAGAGCCTAAAACAACATGTTTTCAAATTTTGTTTCAAAATTATAAGTTCTGAAGGAGGAAAGGATCAACAGCCTCTTGCGTGGATCAGCAACCACCGCGAGGAGTCAGAAACACCCACAAACAACGCTTAAGATTACAACCACAAATAGGCTTTGGAATTTTGATTTTTGGTATGTTTTTTGTAAATTTTGGAAGTTTTGCCCCATCCTGCCAGACCCTCGGAATTCGGTCGCTACCAATGTATGATTACCACTGTCAACGGAGAAGTCCAAGATCGATCTTCATCAGCAAAGTCGCACGGTGTACACATCTTAAAAAGGAATGGTAATGTGTAGTCAGCTGGCTATGTTTTGCCGAAACATAATCAACGTCAGCATTGCATCAAAATCCTTCATTTTTATAAGTCAACGGCGAGTACAGAGTTAATCGAGCATTCAACATGATATCGGTCAAAAGATCTAGATGTTATATTGAACTAGCAAGACCCTGTCGTCAATCAGCACCTGTAGGGATCTACAAGCAAGCAAGCTAGATAAAGACCCTAAGGCAAAAACAAGTGCTGAGGAATAAGACCGTTTTACAGAAGTCTACGAACAATTTTCAGGGAAAAGGTTTCACCGACTAAACCTTCAGCTTGTGAAAGAAATAATACAGAAAAGAAGTGCTGAATAAGAAAACTTCAATAAACTCGTATAAACAACATCAAATGCTTCAGTTTTTGCTCAATGCACAAGTTGTGGAAAACAGATTCGACAGAATTGATAAAACGACCGTCAATTATTTTTTGAAGCATTCAAACTTTTATTAAAAGTTTCGTAAGCTTCTTGTTTTTGCAATATGTGCACAAAATTCTGGTTCTGTCTGACGTCTATTCATTTAGACTCAAACGCGCGGTTTTAACATTTTGCGATCAACCATTGTACATTTACCACCTGTAGCATTTTTAGCACCTCTTCTATCGCTTCGGATTTTACATTTTCTATGCAGAAATTAGGATCTTTGTGACAAATTAGCACTGATTTTTAGTTATTTGGAAAAAATTAGCTTCCTTATGTTCATTTCGTTAAATGCACGAATATGAGCCTAAGTACCAACTGAAAAACCTAGTGTTGTTAATAATTACATCCCAGTCCCACCCCAAAGTTTGAGGTTCAAATAATATCAAGGATCCGAGT
This sequence comes from Mermis nigrescens, assembly GCA_036768485.1. Lineage (NCBI taxonomy): Eukaryota > Metazoa > Nematoda > Enoplea > Mermithida > Mermithidae > Mermis > Mermis nigrescens. The sequence continues at coordinate 518,760 of JAVLUZ010000583.1, forward strand.
CAGAAAAAAGTTAGGTACCTAACCTATCCTATAGACGCTCGGAATATGGATAAAACGAACAGTCTGAACACAAATAAATAATACACTCTGCAGACAGGCTCGTGTCCCGGAAAATTTCGCAAAACAGGTACTTTAATTTTGAATCGTTACTTTAAAATTTTCACAAAATCAGCCGAATCTTGGTTACGAATTCAGCTTCAAAATAGAAAAAGTTCATCAGCAAAACTCATCATCATCGCCAAAAAATGTCATTCTTTCTTCATGCCAAAATCTTATTTTCTGCTTTAAGCCTATGAAGAGAATAGAAGAAATAAGATGCAGAATATGCTTTAAGTAGCATAAAGACTGACTACGGAATGTTTAAACCGCGCGCTAAGGGCTAAAAAATTTGTGATTACTAGTAAGGAAATTCGGTGCGAAGCGCAGAAAATTTACGCGATTTTTTTGCTTAAAAACGAAAGGGGAGTAAAGGAAAAATCGTCCTCAGATTTCATTCCCGGGGAAGGGGTGGGCACAGCCAACCCATTCCCGGGGGAAGGGGTGGGCACAGCCCCCTATCCCCTGCAGACGAGCCTGCCTGCAGATAATTAACATTTTTTAAAAAACAACATGGAACAAATCTGATAGGCCCCCAAAAAATGTAATGAACTGATCTATTTGATAAATTTATATTTATAAATTTATAAATCGATCTACTAAATAGATTTATATCAAACTTTTTCAAAAAAATCGGAAGGTCAGATTATTTAATTACGTAAGTGCCAAACATTTGAAGAAAAAATCAAGGAACAAATACAAAGTAGTCAGGCACGTTGCTCTGAAAAAATGGGGGTCCGGACCACACCTGGGCGTGGGGGTTGGGGGCATGCACCTCCGAGAAACCAAAATACCCCCCAGAATTCAATTTCTGATTTTTTTTTTGGTTTTTTTCCGCAAGTTTTTGATGCCAATGGATAGTGCTCGATGAGAAACGTTGGAAAATTGTGTTTTTTCGGCATAATACCATTTTTAAGGTCATTTTTGACCTTTAAAAAAACTTGCACCCCCATAATTTTGATGCTGCCCACGTATGGTCCGAACCCCCCAAAATTAAAAAAATAGGACTTTTTAAACGTTATTTTGTGCTATTTTTGGCCTTTTTGGGCTTAGTCCCCCTAAAATTGGTGTTGGTCCCCCAGAATAGGACGGCCAGCTACGTGCCGGATAGTAGTGGGGAATAAACCGAAAAGAAAAATAATTGAAACGAGTACAACTCAGAAAAATAAACAGATGTACTCTCCAGTATATTAAAACCTCATTAAAAATCAAAATATTTGAATAATTTGCGGCCCAAAAATCAGACTGGTATCCGTATAATAGGTTGACTCCTACCCTTAACTATGGGACATGTTATCAGATATAGCGAAGTACGCAGTAGCGCTTGGTAACGGTTTTCCTAAGTTTTAGCATGTGCTGATTGCATTGGTGGCGTTTTCAGACTGCAAAGATACGCGCATAAGCGAGTAAAATAAATCTAAGCGTGATAAAATGTGAGTTTTCTTTAAGGCTTTAATCTGACGCCAGTAGTTTTACATTGGCTGATCTTTACCAATGTCCTAGGCTTAGGCTTAGTTATGTGCATTCACATTGGTGTCAGCGCATGGGCTAAGCCTGAGATGAATGGGGTGAAAATTGTGGAGCAAGCGAAGCGAACGGAACAATTTTCGCCCCATTTATGCCTTAGGCTCAGGCCCATATCCAGGATTTTGTTTGGGAGGGGGGGCACGATCGAAATTGCTAAGATATTGTGATGCAAAATAAACTTTAGTTTGTTTAGAGACTAAAAATTGAGTATTAGAACCGCGCGTTTGGGACTAAAAAGACTCTTGATATAATTGAAAAATTCGGAATTCTTTCGCGGTTTCCGGCTTAAAAAAGCAACAAGGGAGTAAGAAAAATTATTCTCGCCACTGGTTTTTTTGTACGAGCCTCTTTGTACATGTACAAAGATTTCCAGAAGTGTTTGTACGAGCGAAAAATTTTTGGTGCATACAATGTATAGATATACTATTAAATATGCACATTTTTACGTACTAGTACATTGCTATCCGTGACCCGTACGCCAGTGATCGGACCGAGGGTACTTTTGGACTCCTCGGCCTCGGCCGAGGCCGAGGCGCCTTAAAATCCTTGCTCGGCCGAGGCCGAGGCCGAGGCCGAGGCCGAGGGTAATGCCGAGGGTCAAGCTTATATACCTATACCCATAAATAGTGCTCTTTAGAATATTTTGTATGCACATGAGCTAGAGAATAATCGTAATATTGAACACTTTATCAAATGTCATTTTCAATAATAGTAGATTAAATGTGTAAAGGATTTATTGAATAAAGTCAGCAGAATGAAAGCATACTTAATTTAACAAGTTGCCGTTGAAGACATGGAAAAGTTAATCATAGTTTCCCAAGGTCCAGAGTTGAGGGAAGGGTGAAATCCCAAAATGGGGACCAGTAAATTAAGTAGTGTCTTTGTATGAGCGAACAAATTTTTGTAGATATTTTATATAAATATATTTTTAAACATACACATTTTTACATACTGCCAGTGTGTGACCTGCAACCGGCATGCAGTCCTAAACAGTGTTTTTTTTTGTGCAAGATACCTTTTATACATATGTACAAAAATGGTATCCAAAAGTCTTTGAACATTTTGTACATACATGCAAATTTTTGTGTACTATTATAGTATGGTACAGTAGCGATTTAGTGTGGTAAAACAGCAGTTTTCGACCTTCGGTAGCATATCTTAGCTAATTCCTGGGTTTCTGAATATTTGACATTTTTTCCATTCTAAATGCAAATTCTACTATTTTAAAGATATATAGGACAGACAATTACTGATGCGCCGAAAATTTTCGGGAATTTTACACCTTTTTACAGTTTTTGTCTCTCCAAAAATCTTTTGTGCATGTACAAAGACAGTCCTGAAAAGTCTCTGTACATTATGAAAAATCTTTGCCGAATACAAAAAACCGTGGTCCTAAATGTGATAATTCGGCCTGGATATAGTTCATAAGATTATTTGGCGCGAAGCGCCGAAATTTTTATGAGCTTTTGATGAAATTTACACATAAAACTTGACTGAGAAAGCCAAAACAACTTGTACTACAAAATCAGAAATATTACAGATATTGTAATATGTCAATTAAATCTTGTAATAAGCACTACTGTGCTTAGAAATCCAATGCAACATCAGGATAAATTAGTCAATTTTATCTTTGAACGGCTAAATGTGCTGACTTATTAAATAGTACTTGTTTTGCATAAAATTTTTAAAAACAGTAAAAATGGATACAAAAGATATTTGAATCTGCATAAAGATGCCTAGATTACACAAAAATTGATTTTTGAGTGTTTAATGCCTCTGCTTCAATCTAAATACAGTATATTAGCGATATTTTGCGCGAAGCGCCGAAAATTTTTTGAAATTTCCTAAAAAATACTGAAAAACGATATAATTAATATCACTTTGTCCAAGAAAGTATTTTAACAATGTATAAAAATGGCTCCAAGAAATGCACGAGCCGAAATTGATTTTTTGGCAAAACCTATATTTATTGGCCATTTTTAGGTGCGTTTCTGCGATTTTCGGCCGAAAATTCGTAATCATTTACGCCCTCTCCATAAAAATGGCCGAAAACCATACGAGTGTAACAGGAAGGGCTTTGGGAATTCTCCACCCACCCAGGGTTGGACGTCCCCCCTAACCCCTTCCCTCCAAGGTCAGAAAATTTTGACCCATTTTCCCTCCCCATTTTTGGCGAAAATTTGCGCTTTGTTGGCTATTTTAGGTGCTTTTGCCATTTTTGACATATAATTAAAGTCACTAATCCCCCACCCGAAATGCCGAGGAGCCCCTCCCGAAAATTTTGAGCTGTTAAATGCATGTTTTATAGTTATTTAGACGTCGAAATTAATCTTTCTACACCGATTTCTTTACACGATTTTTGATAAAAGGGAACAATTTCGGATTTCCTATTGTTAATTTCCCTTTTTCAGACTCTAACGTACCTCAAAAATCTTTTATATGCCGTTTTTGTAAGTCAGCTCCATCGTTTTGCGCGTCTTTGCTCTAAAGAAGAATTTTTCAAAGGCGCGTGAATCATCTGTCACTCAAATTGCAAAAACAGGGCTATAATGTTAAAATCATGCGCCAAAAATACTTAAAATTTTCCAACAGCGACCTTTCTGATTTTTCAGCACATTCTTATATTCAAAACTGTTTAAGACCGTTTTGATTTTATCATCGCTGTTAGGACGCTGCTTCCAGCATTATGCGCATGAATAAGTAGCTTCACCAAACTGTAAGCAAAGCCAATATGTTAAAATTATACGTCAACAATACTTTAAATTTTCCAATAACGACATTTTGAATTTTTCTTCGCGTTTGCACTGCGCCTCCCGTCACATTCCCAGACGCGCTTCATAACTACATCCGTATTAATAAGTAGCTTCGGTTTTCATTAGAGTACGCTAATCAGAGTATGTAGTTGCGTCGGCATGTTCCCACGTCAATCCCACATTTTTATTTTTTTCCGCCTTAGCTAGCACTCGCTTTTCGTTTACTCATTGTATTTCCTCACATGATTGAACAGGCCAGGTACGGCAGTATTTCATGTGTAGGTTTACAATGATTTTTATTTATTTTCTTTCTTTTAGAATATTCTTTTTGTTATTGATGTTATTACTATTATTATAGTATTCATAGTATTCGGGCACATCGATGTAGATTTTCTATTCCTGTCTTGCTCTCGCTATCTATTTACTCATTGTATTTCCTCACGTGATTGAACAGGCCAGTTACGGCAGTAATTCACGTGTAGGTTTACAATTGATTTTATTATTTATTATTTCAATTTATTTTTTAATTATGTTATTTATATTCTCTATTAATGCTTTTCTTATTTTAATATATGTCATAATATTTATAGTATCTATAATGTTAATTCGTTTATTTCTTTATTCAATTAATTAATTTTTCCCTTTTTTTATATTATTATTTATTTATTTATTTTTTTCTTTTCAACGATGAGAGGCAGTCTAGCCGCCTAGACTGGTGCCGCTAGGTTGCAGTGACAGTCAGAGGATTGAAGGCACGAAACTGTAGCAACCTAGTTCCTCTCTGATGACCTCGCCTGTTTATATGTTTTCACGTTTTTTGTGTATTTATTCTGTATAACTCTCTGCTTACTTCTCTCGTTTTCACTTGAACTCTTGCACCTCGTAAAAACCCGTAATTTCTCATAATATAATTTTGTGTGCTTTTTATATACTTGTGTATATGCTATTTCTCGCGTCTTTTTGTTTCTTTTATACTAACAGCATGCCTAATTTAGAGTTTACCTTTTATTTATTTATTTATTTATTTATTTTTTATTTTATTTATTTATTTATTTATTTTTTATTATTTTTTTTTAAATTTATTTTATTATTATTATTATTATTATTATTTTTTTTTAAATTTATTTTATTATTTTTTCATATAGATGACTTTCTGTTATTATTATAGTGACAGTTTGTCTATTTACTTTTGCTTACATTCAAAAATACTCTATCACTTCGGGAAATTCTAATAGTTAGCTGCACTTTTGCCATAGTAAAAATTAGGTTCAAAAATATTCAATAGGTTTTCACCAAAAATCGTCTGTCGGTGACTTGAGTCTTGTACCCACGAGAGGGGGCGATAAACTCTGGCCACATCCCTCCCTTCAGGAATAAGTGTCTCCGATTCATGTAGCAAGCATGAGAATTAAAACTTAGCTCATCACATGAATAATAAATTTGCACTTTTGCTGTATCGTAACTTTGTGTAACTGGGTATGCGGCTGAAACCACAAGCAGTGTCTATAGGTAAAAAAATAGCCTTTATTGCTACCGCAGATGCATTTTTTAAATAGTTAATATTCAACGGACATATTAAACTTATTCCAATTTAGATTTAACCCTCGGCGCCTCGAGCGCTTTGCATTTCGCCTCTCGGCGCCGAGGCCGAGGCTCCGAAAAACGCCGAGGCTTGCGGGGCGCCCTCGGTCCGATCACTGCACGCTTCACAAAAAGTGTTACTTTGTCCTAAATGCAGCTGGTTATATTAGTTCGGCGCGAAGCACCGAAATTTTTTGAGTCTTGGGCTGGATTTACACATAAAGTTCGACTCAGAAAGCTAAAATAACTAGTGTTACACGATCAGGAACAATACAGCGATTGCAATATGCAGACTAAATCTCATAATAGACACCAATTTACGTATGAATTTACAGCAACACAAAGATAAAAACGTCAATTTTATCCTTAAACGGCAGAAAACAGTGCAAAAGTTGTTTTTAAAAGTTATTTTTTTCTGCTTAAAATCTTTATAAAACAGCAGAGATCAAAGTAAAAAAGATGCTCAAATTTGTACAAAGGCGCTTAATGATATTTTGAAGTGTTTAATGCCAAAGCGCTTGGAGCTTAAATAGAATGTAGCGCCAAAGAATTTTTTTGTAATAGCTCAAAAAAGCGTTAAAATGTCTCATTACTTTGCTCCAGTAAGTCTCTTATACATTGTGCAAAGATCGCCTCGAAAATCTTTGTATGAGCCTCAAAATCTTTGTCTCGTTTAAAACAGTGATTCTTGCACTTCATTTTGGGGGTGGCACGTGCCCCCTGCCTATCCTCGCCGTACAGGCCTGCTTTAGGCTTAGCCCATGTCTGGCACCAATCTGAATTCTTAAGCAATCCCAGAAACTTCCCTAACCGGTTGTTGGTGAGACGTGGTAAACATAAATGGTTCACATGTAATTATTTTTTTGATTTCATAATTTCTTTTTAAATTTTTTAACATGGATTTTTGTACAAAATGGCTAAAACTTTACTATATGGTGTGAACGGAAAACTTGCAGATGTACGTGGAAAGGAACGATATTGATTGAAATGAGGAGGACAAGCATAAAGAAAGTGCGGAAAAAATTTTATGAAAAAGGACCAATATTGGTAGAGTTACTCAGGATATAGCTACATTAAAGTGAGGTATTTTACAGCTTACCAAAAATGTTCCGAATTAGGGCTGAAAAAACATATGTATCTGGCATTTTCAAGGTCGCTGATTACGAAAAGATAACTTTTATTTTACGGAAAAAAATTTTGTTTGAAAATTTTTAAATTCGAGAAAAAAACAATTTTTTGCATGTTCTCTCTGTCTAGATAATGTGAAAATTCAAGTTTCTGCTTAAATGACGCTTAGGCCTAGGCTTAGTTTATCTGAGAAGGTGTTTTCGGCTGCTTAGGTCGAGATATAGATGCTTATGTAGGTCAACGTATAGATGCCCAGGTCGACGTATTAGATGCTCAGGTCGATGTATAGATGCTTAGGTCGACCTAAGTTGGGTATATGCTATTTTTGCATTCCACTGTTTGGATCTTCAAATGGTTAGAACTTTAAGATTATCCAAAAAATGCTCTTTGAATTGTATTTAAGTAGAAATCTTTAACTGGATGTAAACAATGCTAAAAATGGCGAAATTAAAAAAATTTCTTGAAAATTTGGGCAAAAAATTACAAAACAATTTTTCTTTAATCTTGGTTTCCACGCAGTATAAGTTAATTTTTTGTAATCTGCGACCTTGAAAATGGCAGGAAAATATTAATTAGTAAAAATTGGAAACCTTTGATAAACTGCTAAAATTCCTTAAAGTGGCTCAAAATGGTGAATGTCGAAGTATGTTTGAAGTACCGTAACTCTGTGAGTTTTGTATGGAATTGGTTTATTATCTTTTCCCGCGTCTTTTAGTGACACAAAGTATCGTTTTTGCGCAATTGTATGGCAGTTCTGCCGGAATGGCGCAAAATCGGATCACACCATATTCTTCAAAAACTCCTAAGAAATTAAATAATTTTAATTAAATAATAAATAATTTTTATAAATAAAAGAAATAAAAACTATTTTTTTTATTTTTACAATTTTTCTAAATTAATATTTTTTATTTTTTTAAATTTTTTAACATAAATCTTTATAAATAATTAAATAATTTTAATTAAATAATAGATAATTTTTATAAAAAAATGCATTTTTGCACATAAAAAACACAAAACGCCGGCCCTTGCAAGCCAGGAAATGAGTCAATTGATGAGATTTAATTTCGGGGTTCACTTTAAGGCTTACCCTATATCCAAAAAAGAAAAAAAAATTTTATTACTAATACCAACAGTTAAAATACAAAATGACAAGATATATAATAAATTTAATCACAAATTACTAAAGCGACATGCGAGTCAATGGAATGACAAGTTTTACGCGCGCCCCACAAGATATCTAGATAAATCAAAGTTTGCTTATCTAGATTTAAATATGTTTAGGTTAGGGGAAGAAACAATGAAGTCAGTGAGATAGAATTCGTTCAGAAATGCCAAGAGGACAAAGGAAGGTTGTGTTAGACAGCATTTGGTCGCAAATTTTTTTGCCGAAAATCGCTCTTTGGTTCCTGTCACCCCTTTCAGAATGGCAACTGCCCCCTTCCCCCGCAAAGTGACTGCGATCCCCCGAAATTGTCAATTTTTCGTAAAAGTTGCAAATAGTGCGACCTTTTAAGCGTAGGTATTGCCTAAGTCTTGGCTCAAAAATTTCGAATTTTCGGCGCTTCGCGCCATATATATACACATTTTTTGACTATATATTGTTCAATTTGGTCAATTTTTTCAATTTTTTAAGTTATCATGTTATCGAAAGAACCAGCATTGTTTGAAACATTAAAAAAGCGTTTTTGACGTGTACCCTTCGTTATTTAGCCCAAACAGGCACATATTAGAAATTTTTTGAGCCTGCCTGACCTCTACCTCAGGATTCCCATGCTGTACATGTATGGACTGGGTGCAGGGTTGGAAAAACCAAAGTTTGATAATTTCCGATATTTTGGTTTTTATGGTTTTTTATGGTTTTTTATCGTTTTTTGTGGTTTTTTTTATGGTTTTTTATGGTTTTTTAATGGTTTTTTATGGTTTTTTAATGGTTAAATTTTGGTTTTTATATCTTAGTCGTGAGTATAACTGTTTAAATGCTTGATTATGATTAAAAACCACTAAATTAAAGAAGAGGCATGAGTTGCCTAACCAATTATTCAGGAAAAATAACAAAAGTGAACAATTTCAAATTTATTCAGTAGAATGAACGGCAACATTAAGAATCATTTTCTTCTTGTTCATTTTCATCGCTAGAAATATCTAGGGTCGTTCCTTCGAGTTGGTTGATATTGCTTTTCACAAATACCAGCTTTTTGACAGTGTCGGGTGCCAGCTGATTACGCAGCTTTGGTAACAAAGAAAAACTGGAAAAATTTCAATTTTTTAATGCTATCTTTGGCCGTTTTTAGCCTTTTTGGCATTTGGCCTCCCCAAAATAAGTTGGTCCCCCAAACATTGGAGGGTCAGCTACGTGCCTGGATCATCATTAGATTATACGATTATAAGTACGTCTCTCTTACAAAAAAAGTTCAACCAAGATGAAAATAAACTATTTCATGCCGTTTATTCCTAAATAATTAGTCTACTCTATGATAGAGTAAAGAGTACTATTTGCACATGTTTACAAATGATGAAATATGAATCTTGCGACATTTTTTAACATCGACTTATAAAAACCAAAAAAACCAAAAACCAGGCCGATTTTCAAACCATAAAAAACCATAAAAAACCAAAAAAACCAAAAAACCATGCCCGGCCAACCCTGACTGGGTGTATCATTTACTTGATCAGTGGCAATCAACCATAGGCGTAACCAGGATTTTCGCAAGGGGGGGGGAATTCCAAAATTTTTTTCGTCTAAAAAACGCGTAAAAACGCGCGGGGCCGTTAAATAACGTGTTTTTTGGGCTTTTCACATCATCCTGCACGATTTAAGCCATTAAAAAAGTAAATTTTCTCAAAATTTTTTCATGTTTTTGACGGAAAAAACGCTTCTTATGCGCGCGAAGCGCTAATTTTTAAGATTCCACAATAAGACGGTAGAAACCGCCAAATAATAGAATAAACCGGCGCGAAGCACCGTTTCGATTTTTCATCTCAAAACAGCATCACGCAACCATATTGCTCACTTTTTTAAAATGTAAAATTTTCCCCAGGGAGGAAATCCCCCCCCACTGGCTACGCCAGTGCAATCAGCCGAGTGCTACAGGGAATATGCAGTCACGCATGCGTGTCGCACGTCAGACATGTGGCCATTACAGTATTATCGGTTGAACTTCTAATGCAGGCTTATTCCAAACTTGCGCTCGTAGTGTAGGCTTATTCCAAACTTACGCAAAGGTAAGCAATGCATTTCATTCAATCACGCCTGTCTCCCATCTATAGTCTGTTTCACATAAATGCGCAGTTAAATTGAAGATTTTTATCCACAGCAAGCCGGGGGTTACAAACAATAATTATATATCAGATCAATGCTACAATTGCGAGCTGTCAGCTTATTGTCCGAAATATTTTTAAAATTTAGCTGAAAAATCAAGTTTTGAATAAATTATACATTCAGAAAGCAAGTTCGACAAGCTACAAAATAGCATATTGTTTCTCTTCGATGAGTATTCATTTGTGTATGACTGAAAAACTGTAGAAAATCCTAAGTATGTTTAGGTGCATTCAATTATGTATCCAACTAAATTCAAAGATATTCTAAAAGCAATTTATACCACCACGAAGAGAATTGAATGGGCTTTCAGTCTGTATCATACTTTAATCATAAATGAAACGGTAACAATTAATATTACAGAGTGTGGCGCCAAAACGTCCATTTCGGATTGAACTTAAGTGAAACGGAATATAAATAAATTATAAAACAAGATTATTACGTAACCGCGAATTTGTTTACACATATACGCAGGATCTTATACTCAGGAATTGAATTTTTATTGCTTTTTGATAATTTGGCCACATCAGATACTCCCAGAATTTTATCGCTGCCAGCAAGAAAGCAACCAGCTCTGAACAGTTTCTATCATAAGCAGTCTAAGCTTGGGCGAAAAATACCGTTTTACATTCAAAGGGTTAAATTTAAAATGAAAAACAAGACTTAGGGAATAGTTAGAAAGATATGTAGGTAAGGTGCTTATATAAAGTAACCTATTTCAATATTAGAGAATGTAATCGACGTACGCAGTTTTATTGAAGGTCATTTAGACTAATTTTGAACAATGCATCATTGAAATAAGTTCCGAACGAAAAACAATTGCCGCCTCCGCCGCAACATACAATATCACGATTTAAAAGGCACGAATCGTGATTGGCCAACATAAAATCAACGGGTGTAATGTGTTCGGTTGTTCCAACGCTTATCGTGCGATTCGAAAATCGAATGATGTAAAGTGTCCGGTTTTCGCTTCCATCATCCAAAATACCGCCCAATAAAATGAGTGTAAAGTCAGCCCCGGGTGTAAACGAAATAACGTGACTCGTATGTCCGTAAATACCGCGTTCAATGTCGTAATAATCGATGCCGGGCAGCACTTTACACCACTGAAGAAGCTCTACGTTGTAAACGAGAATCGCACGAGAAAACGAATCGGCGGGACATTTTAAACCACCCGAAATGTAAATATTATCTGAAAAGAACCAAATTAATTTGAGTGAAAAATAACTTTTTTCGCGTCTTTGTTTGCATTTCCTTTTAGTTGCTGTCCGTTGCGTTTGAGAGGCAGTCTAGCCGCCTAGACTGGTGCCCATACGAGGGCGGCAACAAAGTTCTGGGGGGATGGGTGCAAGATTTTTTCAAAGGTCAAAAAATGGCCTTAAAAATGGTGGTATGGCGAAAAACACAATTTTTAAACGTTTCTCATCGAGCACTATCCATTGGCATCAAAAAATTGCGAAAAAACTTTAAGAATTTCAAAAATTGAATTCTAGGGGGAAGGGGTATTTTGGTTTCTGGGGGGTGCATACCCCAATCCTCCCACGACGCCCAGGTATGCTGGTGTCGCTAGGTTGCGGTGACAGGCACGAAACTGTAGCAACCTAGTTCCTCTCTGATGACCTCGCCTGTTTATATGATTTTTCATCTTTTTTCCTTTTCTTTTTTGTGTATTTTTTCTGTATAAATTCCTGCTTACTTCTCGTTTCACATAGACACTTGCGCCTCGTAAAACCCGTATTTCTCATAATATAATTTTATGTACTTTTTAAGCACATGTGTACTGTTTCTCGCGTCTTTTTGTTTCTTTTATGCTAACAGCATACCTCATTTATTTATTTTTATGTATTTTTTCTTCTATTATCTCTTTTTTAATCATACTAATGACTTTCTATTATTATTTACACTGCATTAAGCGACGAACGACGATGAGAGAATCGAAAACTGGGATATTTGCGCTCACTTCAAAGCGTTTTGTGAGAATTACGAGCTATGTGTACTACAGTAAGCTAGCATTCGATCCCCTATACAGTAAGCCGATAATTATCAAAAAAGTGCTCCTTACATACATAAAGCGAAATAAATCGCATTTTTTCCATAGATTTATCTATTAAATTTATTTATGTATGTATTATTTATTATAAAATCGCAATTTTAAAACAATTTATCCTTCCTCAAAATTTGTAGAGCAAGTCGTCCACCATTCACAAATTCGTTATTAAATGTGACGAGAAGCTAGTGCTTTAATTATTTTCAAATACATTTTCTCAAAGTCAGCTTATTATACGAATGCTATTAGATTGTTGAGTAGTATTATTTATTTTTATTATTTATTTTTATTATTTATTTTTATTATTTATTTTTATTAAATATTATTATTATTATTATTATTATCATTATTGTTATTATCATTTTTATTATCAGTATTATTATTATTAAATATTTAAATAACGAAATCACATGTGCGCGTGACAGGAGGATGAGAAAGGACCAACCTTTTGAAAATCTGGCAAATCCTTGTCGAAAAAATAAGCTTTTCCAGCGTGGCTATATTCATGGGCAACGGCGCCTGAATTCTGGACATTTTTGCGGTACAAAAAAATTTTAAGGCCAAAAAGTGCAAGACAAATATAAGATTTATGCAAACACCATTTTTACACGTTTTTCACCTAAATGTACAGCTTTATCCAATGGCATCAAAAAATTGCGAAGAAATGAGGAAAATTTAAAAAACTTTATTCCGAGGTCTATCGGATTCTGGGGTCCAACAGATCCCCAAGCTAATTCGTTTTCCAGCTTTGTTTGAAGTTTGAAAAAATGTAATTAATTTTTAAGTATAGCGTTTCGAAAAATTCGACGTATGTACCTTAGCCAAAATCAAGGAGCGACTATTATTTATACCAAAAAAGGGATATGCTCATTTGTAACCTCAAGCCTAAGCAGACATGTACATACAGTTCTTGTCACAGAAATTGCAAGCGCAGCGCCGCTGTGATTTACTACGATTGACCAACTGCAGTAGAACGTAAACGCTTTTACCGTAGCCACGCGTGTTCGGCCATAGAAAGATGCATTCGGCGTTAGTAGATTGCAGCTAGCATATTGCGTTATTTGTCACACAAACGGTAAAAAGAATTTCTCAATCTGCTTTGATTTTTTGCATGCGTGCGTCTCAAAAGTGTGTGCATGCTGCAGGTCCAGTCAGAGAAAAAAGGTAAAAATAGATTGGAATTTTCGTGTATATCATTATAATTCTCATTTCCTCCATTGGAATCTCATCTAAGAGATAATGGGCATAAAAATGGAAGAAAATAGTATTTCCTGTGTGCGATCAATTGCATATTGCTCTGCCGCAGAAGTGCATTTAAAAAAATTAATTTCAGGCTGAGAACGTTCGGCGTTTTAAAACAAATTCATCGACAATGAAGAGCAAAAGGTTTGAAAATCATATAGACCCAGGGAAAGCGAGCGAAATCTTTGTGAGCTTGTGTATTAAAATATCAGGAGGTAAAAATTTGTTTTTTTCAAACCTTGCCTTTATTACATTTTTTAGGCGTATGTCCGCTGAATAGAATAAATACAAAATGGTAGATACGCATATATAAGAACTTTAATTGAACAAGAAAAATTGCAAAGAAAGCTGGCTGGTCAGAATAAAATTTGCGCGAAATAATAGAACGGGCAATATTTTTTGAGCTATATGCTTGCCTGAGGAGACAGACACTATGTGATGTATTACACTTCTGAACTGAATATATTATTGATGTACATATCATAAATAAATGAAAAAAGCGAAGATACAAAATATTTTTGAAAGCGGATAATGAGGAACTTTTTATCAATTTTGTAGTTTAAAGGCATAATGATATTTATTATTTAGTTTATTTTATGTAACAAAAATTTTAAATATGCAGCACCTAAATTCTAGGGGTCAGAATAAGGTAAATCACTGAAAAATATAACTAAAAATAGAATTCTGGGGTCTACAGTAATTTGGAGGGGTACAGTACGCGCCTGGAATTTTGCATGCGCAGTCTCCATTAACTTTTGTTGCGGTCGGATTTTAGCGAGCGGACCTCAGTGGCCATTAGTGGGCCGCTGTTAAGCACTTGCAGCCGATTGACGGACTGCTTTCGAACTACTGCGGCCGTTCGTGGACTGCAGTGGCCGTTGGATGCTGACTGCAGTTACTTTACTGTAAGTACGGAAACATGTATAGTATCGCTGCTAGCATATTGCGTTATTTATCGCACAAACGGGAAAAAATTTTATCAATCTGCTTTGATTTGTCGCATGCGTGCGTCTCAAAAGTGTGTGCGTGCAGGTCCAGTCCGAGAAAAAAGGTAAAAATAGATTGGAATTTTCGTGCATATCATTATAATTCTCGTTTCCTCCATTGGAATCTCATCTAAGAGATAATGGGCATAAAAATTAAAGAGAATAGTATTTCCTGTGTGCGATCGATTGCATATTGCTCTGCAGAAAAAGAGCATTTTAAAATTAATTTCAGGCTGAGAGCGTTCCGCGTTTTAAAACAAATTCATGGCCAATAAATAGTAAAAGATTTAAAAATCATAAGCCCGAAATGTCTTTTGCCATTAGTTATATGATTTTAAAAAGCACATCTTTTCGACTAAATCAAAATTAGCAATATAATCAAAGCAAATGCTCTCATTTTTTGGAGGAAAAGTTTTTTCAAGAGGGTATTTTCCGTCTTATAGCAAACCATATTTTTCACTCTTATATTGCGAAATTGGGAAGAGAGAATGAATAGTGACATTCTATCTTTTTTCTTACATTAGGAGCCCGGATTTTACTTAAAAATAGCAAATTTCAAGAATTTTCGGCGCTTCGCGCCGGATTTCTTATGTTCTATCTTTTTTCTTACCTTAGACACCCAGATTTTACTTAAAAATAGCGAATTTGTCAAAAATTTTCGGCGCTTCGCGCCGATTTATTATTTTCTGTATTAGTTTTCTTTACAAAACTGCAAAATTAAATGCAAAGAAAAGAATTTCGAAATGTTTTGGAGTCGAGCTTTAATTTGATATTGAGAAATTAGTCATACCGATAGGTTAAAAGATAGATTTTTGATATCCAAATTTGAAATCAAGCGCGAGAATTTTTGATTTTTTTAAATTTTTCACTTCACCATGGAATAGATCTTGTCGAGAAACGCTCAAGAATGCCATTATTTTCGCGTATCTCCTAATGGTTCCCGAGGTATAGGACTTCAAAAATTTTGGCTCTTCCCCCCCCCAGAAAACAGAGAGCAGGGAACGCGAGCAAAATCTTTTTGAGCTTGTGTATCAAAATATCAAGAGGTGAAAAATTTTTGTCGTGTTTTCAAGCTTTGCGTTGAATACATGTGTGTGTAGGTGTATGTCCACTGAATTGAATAAATACAAAATGGTAGATACGCATATAAAGTACTTTGATTGAACAAGAAAAATTGCGAAGGAAGTTGGGTGGTCAGAATAAAATTTGCACGAAATAATAGAACGGGCAATATTTTTTTAACTATATGCTTGCCTGAGGAGACAGACATCATATGATGTATTTCGCTTCTGAACTGAATATATTATTGATGTTCATATTGTATCTGAATAAATGAAAAAAGCGAAAATACAAAATATCTTGGAAAGCGGATAATCAAGAGCTTTTTATCAATTTTTTATTTTAAAGGCATTACCTACAATATTTATTATTTAGTTTATTTTAACAAAAATTTGTCATCTGTATTTGTCATCTGTATTTCACTATTTTGTTAAATTTTATATTAAGCTTAGACCTTACAGTGACTATTCATTCTCTCTTCCCAATTTTGCAATATAAGAGTGAAAAATATGGTTTTTTGGAAGAAGGAATTTGTTTTAAAATGCGGAACGCTCTCAGCCTGAAATTAATTTTAAAATGCTCTTTTGCTGCAGAGCAATATGCAATCGATCGCACACAGGAAATACTATTCTCTTTAATTTTTTTGCCCATAATCTCTTAGATGAGATTCCAATGGAGGAAACGAGAATAATAATGATATGCACGAAAATTCCAATCTATTTTTACCTTTTTTCTCGGACTGGACCTGCTGCACGCACACACTTGAAACGCACGCATGCGAAAAATCAAAGCAGATTGATAAAAATTTTTTCCCGTCTGTGCGACAAATAACGCAATATGGTAGCAGCGATACTATACATGTTTCCGTACTTACAGTAAAGTAACTGCAGTCAGCATCCAACGGCCACTGCAATCCACGAACGGCCGCAGTAGTTCGAAAGCAGTCCGTCAATCGGCTGCAAGTGCTTAACAGTAGCCCACTAATGGCCACTAAGGTTTGCTAGATAAAATCCGACTGCAACAAAAGTTAATGGAGACTGCGCATGCAAAATTCCAGGCGCGTACTGCATGTATTTCAACTTCTGGGGTCACAGCCCCCATGGCCATTTGTGGCCAGAAGGAAGGAGCATCAACAGTGTTTTTAATACAATATTATTTAGGATTGATCCATCCAGAATCCCCATACTGTGCTGGTATGACATATGATTAATTTTATTATTCTTTTCAAAACTATGAAGGAATCGAATAAAGATTTATCATTAATTAATTGATTCATTCATTTTAAAATTAATTTTAAATATCAATTTTCAAATTCCCGTCTAGCCGTATTCCATGTCAGCTCCCCTCTAATATTACTAATTGTATCATTATGTAAATATTAATATAGAATTATGTAATAAAAGTATAATTATTTTATCCAATCACTTCAGACGCTTATTTAGTTCAATTTTTTCAACAAAATAGATTTTCGTTCTTCCATGCCTGTGTCAAAAGAACGGCCAGCTTGGCTATTTTTATCTTTCCGATTTACACTGGCGTGCTCATATTACTCTCCGATTGGTTAAAGAAAAAGACACGCATACCGTATGTTTGTATTAATACGCATTAGGAAGGTCATCTCATTCCACTATCTGCGATCCACTAAGGATGATGTACAATTAATTTGCAAAACTATTTTTCATCTGTATTTCACTATTTTGTTAAATTTTCTATCTAGCTTAGAGCTTACAGTCACTGTTCATTCTCTCTTCCTAATTTCGCAATATAATAGTGAAAGATATGGTTAGTAGAAGAATGAAAATACCTTTTTAAAAAACCTTTTTGTCCAAAAGATAAGAGCAATTTGCTTTGATTTTATTTCTAATTTTGATTTAGTCAAAAAGATGCGCTTTTTAAAATCATATAAATAATGGCAAAAGAAATTTTTGGGCCTATATGCTTTTTAAATCTTTTGCTCTTCATTGGCTATGAATTTGTTTTAAAACGCAGAACGCTCTCAGCCTGAAATTAATACTATTTTCTTTCATTTTTATGCCCATTATCTCTTAGATAAGATTCCAATGGAGGAAACGAGAATTATAATGATATGCACGAAAATTCCAATCTATTTTAACCTTTTTTTCTGACTGGACCTGCAGCATGCACACACTTTTGAGATGCACGCATGCAAAAAATCAAAGCAGATTGAGAAATTCTTTTTACCGTTTGTGTGACAAATAATGCAATATGCTAGCTGCGATCTACTAACGCCGAACGCATCTTTCTATGGCCGAACACGCGTGGCTACGGTAAAAGCGCTTACGTTCTACTGTAGTTGGTCAATCGTAGTAAATCACAGCGGCGCTGCGTTTGCAATTTCCGTGACAAGAACTGTATATACATACACAACAGCTCAAATTTTTGAGAGAGTAAGCGGCATAGGTAGGCGGCACCAAAATTCTAGGGGGAGAAAGCAAGATTTTTCAAAGGTCAGCAACTGGTCTTGAAAATGGTGGTATACCGAAACTCATCGAACACTATCTATTGGCATCAACAAATTTAGAATAATACAAAAAAATTTTAAAAACTGAATTCAAGGGGTGGGAGTATTCGGCCTTCTGGGGGTGCATACCATAGCTGGGCAGCACCAAAATTCTGGGGGGTGGGGGGTGAAAAAATTTTCAAAGGTCAAAAAATGGTCTTAAAAGTGGTCGTAGGGCGAAAAAACACCATTTTTCGACGTTTCTCATCCGCACTATCCAATGGCATCAAAAAATCGCAAAAAAAGCAAAAAAAAATTTCAAAATTTGAATTCTGGGGGAAGGGGGTATTTTGATTTCTGGGGGTATTTCAACTTCTGGGGAGTGCATACCCCCAACCCCCACGCCCACGTGCGGTGCATACTATAGGTGGGCGGTATCAAAGTTCTAGTAAGGGGGTGCAAAATTTATTCAAAGGTCAAAAAGTGGCCTTAAAAATGGTGGTATGGCGAAAAACACCATTTGTCAACGTTTCTCATCGAACACTATCCATGGGCATCAAAAAATTGCAAACAAACAAAAAAATTTTCAAAACTTGAATTCTGAGGGGGTTATTTTGGTTTCTGGGGGATAGCACACCAACCCCCTACGCCCAGGTATGGTGCATACTCCCCAACCCAACCCCCCACACCCACGCGTGAAAAGATACCCTATTCCTTGTTAAATGTATGAGCCTTAGCCTAAGCCTTGAGTTTCGTTTATCATCGAAATAGACGCTGCTGTGAGAATGAAGCGCAAAAGGCAGATGTTGAAGTTGTTCCCAGCTGAAGCTATCTAAGTTGAAAGTCCAAAAATCGTCGAGCACGCGGGTGGGCCAAGTCAGTCCACCGAACATGAAAATTCGTCTATGATCCTTCGATTCGACAAAACACGCGCTGTGCCTCCACCTCGGCACCGGACTGTGTAAGAGTGATACAACAAAATTTCAGCTAGAATCAAAACAATATTTCGGTATTACTAACTGTACAGTAGTGCACAGCAGGGAATTCAGGGGAATGAAGCCAAAAATTTCTTATAGAATGTCTTTTTAGGCTCAAAAATCGTGGAACGTGTTGTTAGGATGTTCAACATTTGAATTTTCGACCAAACTTTCATACTCCATTAAAGTCGATAAACAAGGCAACAATATGAAGAATTATGAAATCCAAACATGCATGAATATAAAAGCTCGAAATTAGAAGAAAGCAGCATGAAAATTTTGGGGGAGTGCAAGTTTGTTCAAAGGTAAAAAAATGGCCTTAAAATGGTGATAGGGCGACAAAAACACAATTTTTCGACGTTCCTCATCGAGCACTATCAATTGGCATCAAAAAATTGCGAAAAAAACAAAAAAAATGTCAAAAATTGATTTCTGGGAGGGGGTAATAGAAAATAGATAGTCTGTCGCGAAGCGCCAGAAAAATTTGACATGATCTCCATGTCTAACTCAACTTTGAGCAGTTTTAAGCGATTTAGAAGGTAAAAAGTGCACATAAACAATAAATCCGGCGCAAAGTGGCGGAAAATGTTTACATTTTTAGCCTGCCAACTCAATTCCGCAACTTTCTGAAGAGAAGAAATGTAACAAATTTGATTTCACGGATAATTTTATCTCGAAAAAGATTTTTAAATACATGGTACATGAAAATTTTGATTAAATTAATGGCGCGAAGCGCCGAAAATTTGAACATTTTCATGCTCAGAAACGTAACTATATAGTTACATATCTTAAAATTCTGAAAAGAATTTCAGGTAATAAGCATTATATGCGAGAAAATATTCCAAACACGATCTTGGGGAGCTCAACACGGGGAGCTTTTAACCTTTAACAATTTGTTCAGCCTTATTTTACAAAATAAATCGTAGAAAAATGCTGTTTTCAGCATTTTCGCCGATCTTTTAGCTAGAAAATTGTCAAATTTTCGGCGTTTCGCGACATATGTATAATGATTTATGGACCATATTTCATTCAATTTACCAGAACTTCTATAATCGTAAGAAAATTTATATAATGTACGTTCTAGGAAAAAAAGAGCATCGTAAGAAACGACTGAAAATGCTATTTTTGACGCAATTCCATCGTTGCCAAGCCCAAAAAGCACCGTAGAACAAATTTCATTTCGTTGCTGACCTGCAAACATGATCATGGGAGGGGAGAAGTTTGGGGGTTTTCACCCCCCCCCGTACGATCATTTTTCAACCCTCGCAAAAAATTTTTCACCCCCCAGAATTGGCGATTTTTCAAAAGTTTCCTAAACTTACCTGAACATTGGTAGAAAAAGTGTCTTTTTAAGGGTTTTTGGCTATATATTTGCTCAAAATCGCCAAATTTTTCGGCGCTTCGCGCCATATATTCATGTTTTAAGCGATATATTGGTCAATTTATTCGAACTTTTTTCGAAATTTTTTTCATGATTTCATGCTCTAGAAGGATAGAATATCGTCAGAAACGCCAGAAAACGATGTTTTTTTAACGCGTACCGGCCATTTTTGGGCCCAAAAAGGCACTTTAGGTTTTCACCCCTAGAATTCCCATACTGTGCATGTATGCTGACCTCCAAAACTTTTTGGCTTCAGATAAAGATACCGAGCAATTATTTCAAATGAGTTTTAGCAAATTGCCGTAATACGCATTAGCACATGCGCCAAAAAATGACCAAAAAACACACCGAAATCGGAGAAAATGTTCAAAGATTCTCGACTTTGGGGGATGGGGGTAACGACCAACTTTGGGTGGGGGTTCTCCCATTCCCCTATTGCACGCATAGATGTAATAGGGGGATGGGGACACCCCCACACCTCCCCAAAACCAAAAGATTTTTGACCCTCAAAATTTTTGGAAAATTAATTTTTTTGGCCGCTTTTACGAGTTTTTTGGCCTAAAATTGGAGGTCAGTTGCCCCCCCTCCCTAAAAATGGCCGAGACCCCCTCAAATTTTGAGCCTTTACATGTATGCACATAAAGCACGAAAACTTTTACGTACTGAGAAGCGCCAGATGCTTTGATCAGTGTCCAATCGAAATTCAACGAATCAGAGGCGTAGGGCGTGGCTTTGACTATATAACACGATTCTATTGGTCGCATCGGACTGAGCCGACCGCCGTAGACAAAGAACGAATTGTCGCACAATGACGTCATCGTATGATAAGAGCGTAAGAAGGCGGGGCTTCGAGCGACAGCGCGGATTTTTAGCGAATCAGCGTCGAAGACGAGCAAAGAATCTAGTCTCCCGTGACCTTTGACCTCGGAACATTCGCCCCAGCCGCCGGACACTGCAACTAGTCTCCGCCCATCGATGTTCAATGCGCAGCATCTGTGGCCGAAGCGGCGCACAGCGGGAAAAGGCTTAGTCGAAACTACCGAACGATATCCGTGGAGTACTGTATTATAAAGATTGCGATAGAGGACAATTTTTTTAAATACAATTTTCGCCGAGAATTCGAACAATTAACATTCCTTGAAGGTCTCTTAAGGATTGAGTCGCCTATGTTATAACATAGGACGACGTCACATACTTTAGCATGGCAATGTAAAACATGCGACTACGTCCTATATGTCATAAAACGAGCACTAAATCCTCAAGAGAACTTTAAGGACTGTTGATCGGTCAGAATTCATGGCGAGAACTGCATTTTTCTACTTTTAGTCATTTTTCTAAAAAAATTTCCATAAAGGAAAGTAAACAGATTACTACGATCAACAATCAGTATTTAGAAGTACTGAATGCGATTTGAATAAAAGGATGGCGATAAAAAATTTTTTTAAATATTTCTTGCTCATTCAAATCACTTTCTGCGAAAAATTTTCATACAAGAAAAAATTGAATAAATTAATATGATCAATCACTGTTTAGAATTATTATGTAGGTATGATAAAAAAGATAGTGATGGAGAAAAGGGATTTTTAGATATTCTCCTACTTCTATCATTTTTCGAAAAATTTTCGCAAAAGATAAACTTAACTAGATTATTAGGTACAAACAACAATCAATAATCAGTATTTAAAATATCTAAGTGCGATTTAAACTAAAAGATGATGATAAAAGAAAAATTTTTTTTGATATTTTTAAAATTTTTTCCAAAAAATTTTTACAAAAGAAAAACTGACTAGATTACCATTTTAGATCCATAGTCAGTATTTAGAACTAATAGCACACATGGGCGTGGGGGGTTTGGGGTATGCATCCCCCAGAATTCAAATTTTGAAATTTTTTTTGCTTTTTTTGCGATTTTTTGATGCCATTGGATAGTGCTCAATGAGAAACGTCGAAAAATGGTGTTTTTTTCGCCATACCGACCACTTTTAAGACCATTTTTTGACCTTTGAAAATTTTTTCACCCCCCCAGAATTTCGGTGCTGCCCACCTATGACTAATAGGCGTGATTTAAACAAGTCAACGCGCATGCAAAAGAATTTAAAAAAATAATTATGATGATTTTAATTGATATTTTCCTTTCCACATGTTTTTGTATAATCGATAATCATTTAAAAATTCTAACGATAAAAAATGGCAGACCGCTTAAGCCAAAAAAAATCTAGCTTTAATATGCGCACACGTAATAAGCTTCCGAGCTATTGAATTAGCTGAAAAGTTAGTATTTTTGCGTTTTTCCATCCATGTTCAACAATCAGATTATCAATAGGACTCAAAACCTCATATCAAATCAATATATTAGTCAATAAGGCGTTTACCATTATTCGGCAAACATATCGCAGGACCATCGTGAATATTTAAACCATTAAGAATCCTAAAAAATTAGACACATTACGCACTAAACCTTCAATTAAGTAAAACCTAAATAAATAAAATTGATAAAAATAATAAAAAATAGAAAAGAAATTGGTCCTTCTGATGGAAAAAAAGGAAATCTGGTAAAATTAAAATATACGAATATAGCGTAAATGAAGAGGCAAAAATAGTTCAAGAGTATAGAACTGAGACGAGAAACGATTGAGCTAAGGCTGGGAACACCTGGGCGTGGGGGTTTCGGGGTATGCACCCACCAGAGGAACCAAAATACCCCCCCAGAATTCAATTTTTGAATTTTTTTTGTTTTTTTCGCAATTTCCTGATGCCAATTCGATGAGAAACGTTGAAAAACGGTGTTTTTTCGCCATAACACCATTTTTAACCCTACTTTTACCGAGCTCTAGACCCGTGATCTAGTTGCCTGTTTTTTGCAGTTTACTGTAAGGCCATAAATTCTTATGTGGCAAGCTTCTCAGTACCCTCTTTTTTTACTGCAACACATGTTTTATTGAGCAAACGAAAACGTATTGACCTATATTTTATTAGAAAAGCTTGATTTCATGATTTTATAACATGTGTTACGCGTGTTGCAGATCGTATTCCTTACACATTTTTGAATGTTCAAATACGTTTTTTTCAATTGGTTTTCAATTTTGTGCAAACTTAATGGCATTTTTGAATTTATCATGCTCTTGGCTACCAGAAATATGTATTTTATTCATTTTTGTTATCTCCTTAATGACTAGACTTTCGATCTAGACCTTGGTAAGACTAGGGTGCGTGACCCCTTGGTAACAGGAGGGTTAAGGCTATTTTTTTACCTTTAAAAAATATTGCACCCCCCAGAATTTTGGTGCCGCCTACCTTTGGCTGGGAACAATGCATACACCGAAGATTCGAAATTTCGGGTCGATGATACTCGCACATTGAAACAGCATTCTATTTTTGGCCAAAATAGCCTAGACTCGCAACTTTCAGCCCAAAAATCTGAGGGGGAGGGCATAATTTTCGTTTTTTGTACGGGAGAAAACGCCCAATTTTTGATGGAAACCCGAAGCAAACACGAATGTGTGGGAGAATGTAAATTTTGGGGGAAATGGGAAATTTAAAGAATAACTTAATCGGAAGTTTTTGCGAAAAATTGTGCAATAAAACCGAGAATTGATCAAAAATTAAAAATTTTCAACAAGTGATCGAAAATAAGTATTAACAGTTGTTTACGCAATTTTAGCATTTGTACTAGTTTCTACGGTCATTTTTGCTCAAAAATGCCCTACGATTGACCTCCTCTACTCTACACCCTTCCACCAAATTTCATTACAATCTATATTCACATAGAGGGGTGAAAGCGGGTATTACCCCGCGAAAGGGTCAAAAAATTAGGTACTGTCGAGTAGTTTGACCCAAAAAATTAGGTATTTTCAAGCCATTTCGATGTAAAAATAGCCAAAAAACGAATTACTTTTAAAAATCATGAATTGTATCCCACCCTGACCCCAAAATCTCGATTTCACCCCTCCCTGTTCAACCTAGCCTTGCATCGGCCCGAAATTTTGAGAGGGGTTCCTGGCCATTTTCAATCAAGTTGGTGGGGATAGAAGATTTCCAATTTTCGGCCAAAAATGGCAAAAGCAAAGCACATGCCGAAATCGAAGAAGCCAAAGTATTCCGACTATAGAAAATAGGAGAGCGATCTATTTTAGGTGATGAATCCACCTATCCTCCTATTACACGTACGATGCTGGGTTTCGGTAATAAGCGCCCATAAATTATTATCGATTAGTTTGTCGAATTAATTCTTTATTAGGTACAGTAATAATTATTACGTTAATCATACATCGAGCAAAAATTTAAATCCGATCCAGCAACAGTGAGGATATAATGGGAGCATTTCAAATGCCACATTTCGAATTCGTCGAATGGTTCGAGGCCTTCGATCCGCCGTTTTTCTTCATCGGGCAAGCATCGCCTATACATTTCGAGCAACGAATTGCTCGACACGTTCCGATATCCCTAAAAAATGACGTAAGTGATAAGATTTCGGCACAACTGATAAGAACAAGCGCTAAAGCACGTTATCAATCAGACAGCCAAGATTATCGTCAAAAATTTTTCCGCATAAAGTATGCGAAACCAAAACAGTATTTCATCACAAGTTCCGTATTTCGGAACAAATATATTTAAACATTGTGTAGCATAGTAATTACGGGTTTACGTTCGATCATCGAACAAACTGAGTAATTTTGGGCTATTGAGGGGGTTTAAGCAAGCCTAGCAAAATTAATAATTTTGTATGTAGAATCGCTATTGTGGTTGTTCTTTGAACCTCTCTTGAATTAGCTAATTTCTAGTTGTTGAGCGTTTGCGCACGCTTAACGTAATTAATAATTTATTATGACTTCTGGGGGAGGGTACAAAACTCCCACGCCCATGCGTGGTCAATATTTTTTCTGAAAATGGACAATTCTGTGGAGTCAGCAGCACGCATGGGCGTGAAGGTCGAGAGAAGGGGTCTGGACACCCCGAGAAGCCTGCGGACCCTCCAACAATCACAGACGACCTCAATTTTTGGTGCTATTTTTGGCAATTTCGCCCCAACGAAGCCTCCCCTTTCAGAATTTGGCTGCTGTCCATGTATGGTCAGCAGCCATTCGGTAGAGTCAGGGGCCATTCTATGGGGGTCAACCCCATCCAAGAACACGTATGCTATTGCCTACTATGCTTAAGCAGTCAAAAACCTTACGAGGGAAACAAACCGTAACCGTTGCGATTCTATGGTCGGATATCGATCGATTTGTAACAGGTGCGCCCTTAAACTCGCGAAATGTTCGACCATAAAACGACCAAAGACATCGAAGGGGTTGACCTGAAGAGAATGCAGGAAATTCTATAATTTCGTACCTTGATGACTTTGAAAAAATTAAAATTAAGCGAAAAATTCATCAGACAGCCAAGAGTATCAACAGCTATTTCATGTCAGAAAAGCAATGCGAAACCATAATGCGTATTCATCACGAATAAATTTATTATAGCGATATAACAATTTTGAAACATTTTCAATTTCAGTATTTACATATTTCAAAAAAGCTGAAGACAAAGTACGCTTTGATTATTGAAAAAAATCGGAAATTTTCAACACTTCGCGTCTAATTTTTGCATTTTATTATATTATATCCAGAAAAGTACCACAAAAATAATAAGTCCCAAAAAAACTCTCCTCAAAATTTTAAAATTTATGAAATTCTAAATTTCAAAATTTTGTACTAAATTGAAACTAATTGCCAAAAAATTGATGCATGTGATGCACAGCATGAGAATATTTGACAAAAACTAACTTGTTCGTACACGACGACGGAGGATATGGGGAAAAGCCGATTAATTCTTTCCAATAATGCGTTTGATCTGAAAGGCGAAACGGATAAAAAATAAAAAGAAAAACCAAATGCTCAGAAAGATAAATATACAGATAAAAAAATAATCAGCCGAATTAACAGAAATAAGTTGATAGATACTGAATAAACCAGTAAGCGAATAAAAAAACAGGAGGGCCAAATGGTTGGGTAAATGTAGTAAATGCTAAACAAAGATAAATCCATAAATAAACAAAATTAATGATTTTATTTAGACGAAATTTAGATTTATTCATAATTTATTTATTGTTCGTTTCATAAACAAAATGTTCCTCTTCCGATCCAAAATTGGCAATTTTTTGTTGAATTATGTAACGACTCGAAATTTTGGCTGGAAAAGTGGGTTCTGGCCATTTTTAATGAATTATTAGTTTAATGAATTGTTGGTAGTAGTTAATTAGTTATCAATAATTAATAATGACCTCAATTTTTGGCTAAAACGGCCAAAAAACACTTGAAAACGACCTTAAAAAACACAATGTTTCCCAAAAATCGGTGAGAGGTTCCAAAATTTTCTGGCTTTGAGGGGATGGGGGACAACCAACTCGTATGCGGAAAAATCCTCCCCAATCCCCGAATTACATGTATAAGACTGGAATAATATAATCCCACTTTTCAGGTTGCAGATAATTTAGAACACATTCGGCAAGAAAAAGCGTCGGTAAGGCAGAGTCGACGAAGCAGTCCTTTTCGAGCAAATTGAATAATTTATCAGTTTCGTTTAAATCGCAAGCAAGCCAGGGTATATTTCAGTGAATTTCCGTCCATTTTTTCCGAAAATTCAACCGATCCGGCTTCAGCGACCTTGCAGCAATCGATATCGCAATCTTTCAAGATCGCAAATTTTTTGCTGATGACGTCATCGAAATCTACCTGAGACAAACAAAGACTATTGACAATAGAAATTATAAAAACATTATTTTTCATAAAATAATTAAATCATTAAAATAATCAACGCAAAATCATAATTCGCCCAGATTATTTGTACGTTGAAAAAGCTAGGCCTAAAGATAGATGACACATCTGGATAATTAATTGAATAGCGTCAAATTTTTTAATCAGAAATGAGCACAAGAGGCCCCTGATTAAATAAATTTAAAATAAAATTTAGAGGAACCAACTTATTTACTTAAAACAGTACTCCTTAGTAAAAACGTGCGAGAAACCAATCTAAATTGTAAGCACTGCCGGTCAGGAACAGGTTTAAATGTGAGTTATGTACATATAAGTGTACGCAAGCGCACAATTTAGAAGCTTAGGTGTTAAATAAAATTTGGATGAGGTGAAAAAGTAAGGCATATTTAAAATGAATTACACATAAAGAAAACAAGATAAGTAGATAAATATTGAAAATAAGAAAGTTAAGATGATATTTTACTTAGTGATACTGATAAACATACATGTAACAACAGGGGGATCCCTCCACCTAAAATCGGACGTCCCCATCCCCCATGGCCAGAAAATTTTTGACCCCCCTCCATTTTTTGGAAAAAAATCGAATTTTTTGGCTGTTTTTAGGCGTTTTTGGCCGTTTTTGACAAAAATTAGAGGTCATTTACTCACCCCCTAAAAATGGCCGGGGCCCCTAAAATTTCGAGCCGTTACATGTATGCTGATAAACCATTTACTTAGACAACAATCGATACTGTAGGTATTCCATACATTTAGGAGAAATATGTGATTGCAACATTGGAAGCCAAATGTCCGATGGATCAGGATTTTTTAGCCGCTGACTTTTTGGGCAAAAAATGATTGTTAGTGTTTTGCCTTCCAAATGCCATTTATGTATCCTCTCCTAAAAATGGCCAACCACTTCTTTATCCATACCCAATTTACAGCCGATACCACACATGATCTTGAGAGGTTTTCACCCTGCCCCAAAAATTTTTTTCACTCCCGAGAATTCACGATTTTCCAAAACATTTGTAGAAAAAATGCCATTTCAAGCATTTTTATCAAACTGTTACATAGCTCAAAAAGTGTCAAATTTCCCGAGCTTCGAAGCAAGTACTCACTTTTCATATAATTCGTTCAATTAACTAGATTTTTTCACATTTTTCCAAACGTTTTTCGTTTCTACGTCCTAGGAAGAAAGAGAATCGTTAGAAACGCAGAACATTATTTTTGACGCATACACATTTTTTAATCCCGAAAGGGCCTTTAGAAAAATTCTTGATTTCACCCCCCCCTAGAATTCCGGTGCTGTGCATGTCTGCAAACCAACCTCAATATATCTGCAGCAACCATCCAGCTGACCATTGTGGTGCAAGCGTAGGTGAAGTGTGTCGAAACCCGCGCCTAGGCATATTACCTGAACTGAAAAATGCGCACTTGGCCACTAAAATATACTTTAGCATACACGCTTTAGAGCCAGCTGCATAATTGAAACACTCATTAAAATTTTTTGCGTCTTCGCTCAACAAATTTAATATAAAATATAAGTTTCAATTAGTGATGTCCTGGGTACCGGCACCGGCGCCGGTGCCTAAGCACCGGCACCGGGCCGTTGCTAGGCTGGTACCGGCGCCGGTGCTAGATAAAAGAGAAAAATTAGTGTAAAAAGAACAATTGAAGCTGATTTATCACCAATTTAATGACTAAAGGCGCAAAAAGGTAGCATTTTGTTAATAAAATCTTCTGATTAGCATAGTAAAGCATTTTGACTGAACTTCAGAACAACTCTTCGAGCTTTAAAAATGAATTATTCATTCAACGAAACACATCTTATTGAAAACATCAATTAACAGCAAGAAGAGTGGACACTAATAAATAAAGTAAATTAAAATTAAAAACATCGACATATAGAGTGGAAAGTTCTTCTAATTCTACCATCTGTAGGCAAGAAGGATGGAGTACTACAGAGTAGTTTTTAACTTAATTTCATCAAATCCATTTTTATTTTTCCATTTCATGAGCAGAAGACCGTAAAACGCAGCTAGAATTTCAAAATAGTTTTTATGCAAAACTTTTTCCTGCAAATTATACAGAAAAAGCTTGTTAAAACTTTGTAAATGAACTTCTATGTAAGTCTTTTGCATTATTAATATATCCCATGTTTGTTTTCAGAGGCTTTTGAAAATGTGAAATTATAAACTCAAATAATTTAACCGCAAAAAGTTTTTGTGGCTATTTTCATGTTTGTTTCTTACTAGTTGAATATTTAACTAATGCACTAAAACCAAATTTCGATTTGACTAAAGAATCAACTACTGCACAAGCCAATCTTGATTGCGCTACACTTAAACTTATAATACACTATTTAACTTTTATTTTTCTTCGAATTTCAATTTTATTACAATTTTTTGTTTGTTTAATGCTTAAGTGAGAAAATTAATATGTAGGTATTCATAAATTAAAAATAATGAAATCGTTACTAGCCAAATGAAATTTTGCCCTTAATATGTATATCCGGTGAAAAATAGGTACAAATTTAACCCTTTTTGAAGAAGTATAGTACACTATATAATATGCTAATTTAGCAACGGCACCGGCACCGGTACGGGGGGTACCGGCACCCGCACCGGCACCGGTAAAAAAAGCGGCACCGGGACATCACTAGTTTCAATACACTATCTATTCAGTGACGCATTATTCATGACTACATGTGCAGACATTTTTATGTATCGCTTATTTACTTTTTTGTGGCTTTCATGTTTTATTTATATTACATATATTTTATTTATATTTATACTTTTGTATTCACATATGTACTTCCCTTTTTCCCAATTTACGTCTCATTAAATAGAACGAGAATATAACCAAAAGTATACGGCACCCACTATTGCTAATAATTTTACTCAGTTGCGCCATTTAAAGTTGATTAGCATTTCTAAAACGATGTTTACTTCCATAAAATGCCTAAAATTGAGTCAGGAGAGCCAAAATTTTACAGTGATTATCAAATTTCAATTTTTTCCATTAAACACGATGTAATGAACTAAAAAAGGCGCTAAAAACGCTTTAAAAAACACGGCGATATCGCACAAAGACATTTAACACAGACTATTTTGATCATCTTCCACATGTGACACAAAAAGCGCAGACACTACACTTGTCTTGTCGGTCTCTAATTAGGGGATTTAAACCGCTGCAGACCATGACACTGGAAATCTATGAAATCACTTTTACATCCAGAAAGTATGAAGAAACCATTTTAGTCATACATGTCACGGTTTATAATTTTGGTTGGGGTATACAGCCAACTTTAGGGGTTGGGGAAGTGATCTCCAATTTTTAGCCAAAAGAACCTAAAAATGGAGAAAAAAATTCAAATTTGTTTTTCTAAATCGAGAGGGTCAAAAATTTTCTGGCTTTGAGGGGATAGGGAGACGGCCGGATTCTGGTGGAGGATCCCCGATAATAAGGGCTCGAAATTTAGGGTGAGGGGTCCCCAGCCAACTGGGGGGAATGACCTCCAATTTTTGGCCGAAAACGACCTAAAACGCCCGAAAACGGTCAAAAAATTCGATTTCTTCCACAAATCGGGAGGGGGAGTCAAAGATTTTTTCGGCTTTGAAGGGATGTCCGTCTTTGAGTAGGGGGATCCCCCATCTCCCTCTTACATGTATAGATCCCACATCCCCCGCTTACATGTATGATTACAGCTCATAGACAGTACACACTAATTTGTTATGAAGAAAGCATGGTTTAAAACATATACACAGTATACTTGATATGGAATGAGCCTTTCATTATTCGTTAAGCTTTTGACTGCTTGCTGGTAAATCCAAACACGGATGAAATAGCCTCTAAAACAAGGTTATTTGCTATATGAATCCGATTCTAAATTGATTTTCAAAATATAATCATGTTATAGAGGTATTTGCTTCAAACCCCCGGAAAGGGGAGGAGATAAATCTGCCTTCTCTGAGGAAAGGTATTAAAAGCAACCAGCCTATTCAGAAAAAATATTTAAACGTCTAGAATTTTATGTCTCGAAAGAAAGAAGCGAGTTAAAGAACGTCAAAAATACTGTTTTCACTAGCTATCCCAAAGCAGATTACGAAGAGGGAAACCAATATCCTATCTCGAGGTCATATACATGCACAGCATTAGAATTCTGGAGATTTAAGTTGGAGGTTAAAAATTATGGGTAAGAAAAAACTAACGTCAAAAGCAGAATTTACTGACTTTACTTACATACGTAGCGTTTCTGATGTACTTACCCTGGCCCGTATCCAGGTGGGATTGAGGAGCACGTTTCCGCTCCGAAATAAAATATGAGAATGATTTTTTCTTCTACTCCCCTCTGCTGTTTTAGCCAAAAACCGCAAAAAAATTTTAGTACTTCACGTTGAATTTTTCAATTATAAGGTAAAGTAGGGTAACTTAGATTAGAAAACAGCTTATATGACTTTGAACGTTTATAATATAAGCCTGCGACTAGTGCCTATCGATACATCTATTCTTGCTTTACTGATTTTAAGCACGATTGTAATAATAAGTGAAGGCCCGTATCCAGGATTCGACGAAGGAAGGGAGCAAACCCAACATAAATTGGTATACATCTCGTGCAATTCGTCGGAATAGCTCGTAAAAACCACATTTTTCTACGTTTTTTGACATGCTTTATCTATTGATATCAATATATTCAAACCTTTAGAAGATTTTTCTTCTTCAAAATGTGATCAAAGGTGTCATTTTTTGGTCGTGCTTGAGAGAAAATTATGCGAGATACATTATATCTGGCCGAAGCGTCAAAAATTTGAAGATTTTACGTCAAAGACCGGCAAATTTTTCCACCTTTCCGCGCATTATCTTACATTTCGAAATTTTTTCCGGTCAAAGGCCCCCCTAAATACAGCCCTGGTTATCAGTGTTTCCCACAACGTGGGAAACTTTGATAGGAACCCAAATTCGTACATTAAACTGGTTTTATGGCACAGAATGACTGACTTTGTGGTCTTTTACTAGCGCAAACTATGATTTTGACGTCTGCTGGGTATTGCTCTTAGGCATTAATTATATCGCACTGTCTTGCTTTACAAACAAAAGTTGTTGCCTTTACAAAGATTTTTCAACTTTACAGACTCACCTCCATAGATTTTTACCGTACCTTAGGCATTCAGGTAGCAAAATTTGCAAACTAAAATTCATTCTTTGGTCCCTGTTGTTTTGAAAAAATTGTCGTGCTCCCTCCTGAAACAAAATCCTGGATACGGGCCTACATTTACCTAAGCAATGCTTATTTGTAAAGCCACTGGTGACAAAAGATAAGTATTTGAAAAACCACTAAATGTATATAAATGATCTGGCAAACGCTTGCAAATAAGGATCGATCAAAAGAGCTTTGGTTTGATCCAAGGACTTAAACATTCGTCGGTAATAAATAATATGGGCTGAAAATACGGAAGGAAGCACAATATATAAAGAAGAAAAAAGAAAAGGGCGCAGAAAGCTGTTTGAAATTTTTAAAAACTGCAAAAGTTTTTCATATTTTTTGCATGTTTTTTTCGGTTATACTTGATAATATATTCAAAAATTTAAGTTTCTGCTTCTATCATGCTTAGGCTTAATATATCCGAAAAGGTATTTTGAGCTGCTTAGGTCAAGGTCGCTCCCGCTTAGGTCGACGAAAATTGGGTATCTACCACGGTTTTTTTGTATTCGGCAAAGATTTTTCCGGATGTACAAAGACTTTTCAAGACCGTCTTTGAACATGTGTCCGACATATCTTTAAAATGGCAGAATTTGCATTTAGAATGGAAAAATGTAAAATTTTTCGGCGCTTTGCGCCGTTTTGAGACAATTTTAAGTAATTTTTGGCTTCAGAAACCCAGAAATTAGCTAAAATACACTACCAAAGGTCGAAAAACCCTCCTTTACTACACTAAAATCGCTACTGTACAATATTATAGTTAGTGATCGACCGGGGCGACTTTTTTGGCCGGGGCCGGGGCGGTACCGGGGCTGAAAAAAATCCCCGGCCGGCCGGGCCGGGGCTGGCCGGGGTCAGACAAGGAAAATATTGCATGACACATACTTGGGGTGAGCATAGGAAAAGAAATAATGAGTGACTGCTCCATTCAGTAGTAAATGGCAAGCGCAAAGTTAGGTGTGCCTTTTCATATCAAGTTTTATTACTATTTATGTCACAAGAAACAAATTTAGTCCAGTGTTTCATTGTTTGAATCATCGATAAAGTCTATGTCGCTGCTATTAGCACACTCTATATCATTTGAATCTTCGCTACTGCTACTGCTGCTGTAGCGATTGGATGCAATAGGTATTGGATGTAATAAATGAGACATCACACATTCCCATAAGAGGGAGGGGTATTACCCCCCTCAGGGCCCAAGACACAAGTCACTGTCAGACGATTTTTGGTGAAAACCTTTTGAATTTAGCAAAAGTGTACCTAACTATAAGAATTTCACGAAGTGATACATTATTTTAGAATTGCCAAAAAATGGGGGAGGTTGGTCAAATATTTTCTGACTTTCAAGGAAGTTCGGGGCTTCAAAGCGTGGATGGGGGATGGCCCAAACTCCCTGTCACATGTATATTTCTCGGCCTTTTTAGGGGAAGGGAGGTAAGCGGCTCCATTTTTACAGCCGCTTACCCCCTGAAAATCTTTAGAATGGTAGAATTTGCAATAAGGAATTCTACACCTTTTTACAGTTTTTGTTCTTCAAAAATCTTTGTGCATGTACAAAGATGGTCCTGAAACGTCTTTGTACATCAGCAAAAGTCTTCGCCAAATACGAAAAGACCGTGCTTCTAAATGTGATAATTCGGCCTGAATTTAGTTGATATTAGTGCGGCGCGAAGTACCGAAATTTTTATGAGCTTTTGATGGAATTCACACATAAAACTCGACTGAGAAAGCTAAAACAACTTGTACTACAAAATCAGAAATATTACAAAATTGTAATATGCGAATTAAATCTTGTAATAAGCAACACTGCGCTTAGAATGGAAAAATGGAAAAACGTCAAATATTAAGAAACCCAAAAATTAGCCAAATACACTACTAAAGATCGAAAAACTATGTTCTACCACACTGAAATCGTTACTGTACCATATTAAAGTATACAAAAATTTGCATGTACAAAACAGTATTTTTTGTATTCGCCAATGATTTTTCCCGATGTTCAAAGACTTTTCAGGACTATCTTTGTACATGTACAAAGATTTTTGGGAAGATAAAGACTGTAAAAAGGTGTAAAATCCCAAAAAATTTTCGGCGCTTCGCTCCGATATGAAAAAGTGTCTGTCCAATATATCTTTAAAATGGCAAAATTTGTATTTAGAAAGAAAAAATGTCAAATTTTTCGGCGCGAGACAATTTTAGTAATTTTTGGCGTTAGAAACCCAGAAATTAGCTAAAATATACAATCAAAAGTCAAAAGACCCTGTTTTACCACACTAAAATCGCTACTGTACCATATTAAGGTAACCAAAAATTTGTGTGTACAAAATGTACAAAGACTTTTGAGGACCATCTTTGTACATGCACAAACGGACCGTGTACAAAAAAAACAGGTACAAAATGTACAAAGACTTTTGGGTACCATCTTTGTTCATGGATATACAAAAAAACACTGTCACATACTGATAGTGTGCGAAAATGTGTATGTTTAAAAATATATTTAGATAATATAGCTACAAAAATTTGTTAGCTCATACAAAGACCTTTTCGGAGATCTTTGTACAAGCACAAGAAGCTCGTACAACAAAATAGAGCCGGCTAATAATAGTCCACCACTTAATTTTCTGGTCCTCCAGTTTGGGATTTCACCCCTACCTCAACTCTGGACCTAAGGAAACTATTTGAGACATATTAAGTTTATCGGATCGGACGCAATTCTGCAGTGTAGTTTATATTCGCGTATAATTAACCTCTGTCCTAATAACTATTACACAAAAAACGCGTTTTAAAGCACGCAGTTCCCATTCAATTAAAAGTGCTTTTTGCAAAAATAGTTTGTTGAAAACGTACAATTTCCAACTAGAAATAGAACGTATTTGTTAACTCTAAATCTTTTAGCCATAGCTATGAATGAATGAGTAAAAAGTAGCATTTAGTTTAAATTAATTAAGTGGAGGAATTGAAGACAAGCATATTTTCCTGAACATTTATTCAGTAAAAGCTCATTTATACACAGTAGCAAAGTTATAACAAGGACTAAGTAAGTATACATATGGTTTAATCAGTACAGTTCTCAAAATTAACACTTGCTCATTGATAAATAAGTGCCAGTATCACAGCCTGTACAAAATACGAATTACACTAAATTTTTCCCCGGCCCCGGCCATTTTTTGACCTTGCCCCGGCCGGGGCGGGGATGCTTAAAAATGGCCGGGGATTGCCGGGGCCGGGGCCCCGGTCGATCACTAATTATAGTACACAAAAATTGTATGTACAAAATGTACAAAGACTTTTGGGGATCATCTTTGTACATGAACAAACAGACCTTGTACAAAAAAAAACTAGTATCTACATGTGATTCTGCATTTCGCTGTTTGAATCTTCAAATAGGGTTGAAATCTTTAACTCGAATGATATAAAATGTAGCAAAAAACATTTTAAAAAAATTTAGTCTAAAGTTTTTAAAAATTTTAAACATGTTTCAGCGCCTTTTTTCATCATTCAAAAGTGGTAAAAACAGGGGTTTGACAAAAATGAAAAATGTAAGATCTTCAAGAATCACGAGCTTTGATTCAGTAAAGCTAATACGACCAGAAGCAATAAACAAAAAAGGAAAAAGAAGAAATTGTAGAGGTTCATACCGATTGATTAGAGGAGATCTTTTCTCGCAACGCACGAATTTGCTTAGAAACATGTCGCTGATGTAGCCAGCAACGTTCAGAGAAGATTTGCTGCCAGTGCTGCTGTCGTTTGTCGCGCAAATCTCCTTCATCATTAAACGATGAGGGAAGAGCGAGCGAAGTACAATAAAGGTCAGAAATGGACGGCCCGCTGAACATCAAAACACGATACGATACAAACAATCAGTGTTGCTAACCTTCAGCTTTGAAAAAACTCAAAACGGCTCCTAAATTTCGGCATAACTGAGTTAAGGAACCAGCGAACAGCGATAGAAGCATAGAGGTGGGTGAAAAAACAAACACGAGCCAAAAAGGCCAATAAAACTGTTTTTGGTGCTCAGAAAAACTACCACTCTGATTAAGCATAGGGACCCGAACCGAAACTACCAAATGCCCTCAAAAACTACCAAAATGGTAGTAAAAGTACCAACCTGGCAACACTGTGCATTTCCACAACACACAGTATATAAGATCAAACGATTTTATCAAACAAAAACGTGACTAGCTTGCTCAATTGACGTATGATTCAAATCAAAAATCAATGAAATTAAAACTTGACTTACAATCTTTTGTTATCGGCAAAATTAAGATTAAAAACTGTACAGATGGGGGTTTATCGGAGTCTTCAGTCTCGACTCCCAGATTGTAAAAAATAGGAAATTTTATAGGCAATCGAAGCGAAAAGAAGGATAAAAGTCGATGAAATTTGAAAAATTTCTCTGAAAGGGCTTTCGGTCCGACAAGGTAACTATAGTCTGTTGTTTCACTCGTGTATAAATTTTAAGAATTTTTATCGACAGCAAGCCGAGGCTTACGGTAATTATATATCAGATCAATGCTATAATTACAATCTGTCAGCTCGGAGGTAGTTTCGAATTTGTGTGAAACAGACTGTAAATGACACCGACTGGCTGGCTCCGCACATCGGTCATGCTTTGCATCTGAGCTGTTTCATGTAAGCTTGCGCCCTTCACTCAACGATTTTCAGATGTTTTTTTCAAACTATGTAACATTCTCGACAATAGAATTGAATCGATTCATATTTACCGCTCATTTCCACTTTACATCGACAAAACAATCTTAAAAGAAAGGCGCCCGATTACATACATGTAATAGCGCCATATTAAACCATCTGAATTAGTGCGCAGTTTTTTGCCATTCAGTACCTCTATTACGGCGGCACCAGTTCTTCGAAAATACATACCACGAAAATTAGAAAAAGTTTATTTCTTATACTCTAAGGGTAAATCGAGGCTTTGATCACGAAAACGGCGTCCATTATTTTGACCCCAACCCTTCCAAGTTTCTCTGCGTTGATTTGTGTTAATTTGTGTAAATTTTTTGAAAGCTCGTTTAAAATCAAAAAAAAATCGGGAGTAAATACAGGTGACTTATCTTAAAGAATGATATTTATTTTGAACGTCAAATTCGTCCTGAGCTAATTTATTCAAATGTATACAATTTTGTGGACTTTTTTTGAAGTCCCCATCAGCGAAGCATTTGTATTTATTTATGCAGGTTTTTATAATTTATGTATATTTTATTTGCCTGTTTTATCCGAGGCTTAGGATTATGAATATGCACAAAACAAGCCTAAGCTTAGGTTCGCCAATAATTGGACACGTCAGAATATGGCTATGACTATTTTCATTATTTTGATGAGAAATCCCGTACCTCGTGCCTTATTTTGTAAGTGCGAGCGACCATTTTCAATGTATTTTAATATATAACATTTTTATTTATAATATTACAAGTAGTACCTACAATATTTGAATGCTTATGTGTAGGTATTGATAATTATATAGTCAATACTTAAATCGATGCAACAATAATAAGAGTGTTGAGGAAGACATTATTTTGTACGGTTGGTACCTATTTCAAAGGTTGATGGCACAAGCTTCAATGTGCTCCAAAAATATTATCAAATGTAAGGAAATTCTGTTTTGTTCTTGAAGCATTACAAAATTGATAAATAATTGATAGCTCGGCATAAGAGTGAACGAAACAGCCAGGAATCTTTTTATACAACAAAATAATTTCACAACTAATTTTTTAATTGCATTCTTGGTTTCTGTTTCATCAATAATTGTCCAATTTTGATTCAAACAGACAGGAGTTTCTAATGGTTCAAAATATTTAATTCGAATTCATAAGTTAGGTGAAGACCGCAAGTTGACGTATGTACGTACATAGTTTTTAGGTGTTTCAATATAACGAAGTTCAACCGGTTGTGCCTAATGTACAAATCTTTTTAGGGAGAGTAAAATCTGGAAACGGAAATAATGGTAATCATAAACTCAGGGAAACGAAAACGATGACTTAAAGCGTGAAAAGCAAGCAGAAGCTGCTACGTACTCTCTCTGAAAGCAGTTCACTTGATATTGCTTAAATTTCCGTAAATGTGCATTATGTTTATAAATGGCAATACAATTGTAATTATAACGCGATGTGATGGCTTGCGATAAAAAATATTGTTTTTTAACACAATTGATATTTTTGATGATAGATACACTATTTAACATAATTCTAATAATCGTAATAATAAATAAATAAGTAAATAAATAAATACCTAATCAAATATTGTATGTATCCATGCATGTATGTATATTTATTTTATTACATTATGCACAATCAGCCGATTTTGACATCCCAGACAAACTTTGGTAATGAACAATTAATTTTGCTGAACTAGTATTCAGTGTTAATTGCCTAACATAGTCTATTTTCCGATGTTAAAAACTAAAAATAGATTCGTTTCATTCATACAGCATTGAATACAACGAATCAAGAGTCGCCTCGGCAGTATTTATTAAATTTAAGCGCTGAATTGGACGAACTAATCAATCATTGCACATTAATTTTGAAAGAGAGTGAACACTTTTATTTTCTGTTATGAAAAAGTTTGAACATACTTTCCATGTAACTTAATAAATTAATATCAAATACGAACGCTCAAAAGTAGCAGATCCGGCGCATTCCTAAAAAATTATTATAAACTGTGATAGATTAAAATTTCATTGGACATGTTTCTTATTTGTGTGATTAGAAATATCGTGCTTCTTATTGCGATTTCAGAAAAAATTTTTGTTGCTGGATCGGGAGGTATTTTTAGCCAACAGGACGCCGCAGCAATCGTTGATGAACATAATAAACTCCGAAAATTAGAACATGCTTCCAATATGCAAGAAATGGTAAACAAATGTTCTTAATTGGCGAAATTTAACACTAACAGACGCTATATTTGGTTGCAATTTGCTTTCGTTTATTAAAAACACAACTTTATATTATTGACAGATGTGCGAAGAATTTCAATAATCGCACTCTTGACAACTCAAATCAATCTGAAAACTGAGGCATATATTCGTATAAAAAATTTCAATTTTTTAAAACTGCATTTTTGGAACGTAAGAAACTGACCAGGAATGCATGCGGGATTCGGGGTATCTATTTAACCCATAAGAAAATGAACGAAAATTTTTTATTGAAAATAAAACAGGTATGGCATTAGAGTCAGAAGATAAAAGCTGAAATTTTATAAAATTGCCTGATAGCTCCAAACAGCGAATTCAGTTTTTTGCACGACTTTCACGCTTGATTACATAGTGGCTCGATGTTTTGTAGGTTTGTTATTGTTTCTTTATCTCAGATTAAGCTCATTGATCCACACCGACACCCTGGCTCTCACTTTTGAGTCTTCAATTTCGTTTTATTTTTCATACTATGAATTTGCTTTATTCCTGTAGAAAGCCTTATTATACAAATATCGTTACCTCATGACAAGTCCGGTGACTAACCATCCAGGGCAGCAATCAAATTCTAAGGGGAATGAGTCTGATGAGGCGAAATCGCAAAAAGTACCAGACATTCAATTTCGGGGGTTTACCGGATTCTGATTCTCTTGGGGTTCGGATTATGGGGTCAACATCTTTAAGCCCCCATGCTCATTTGCGGACTCATATGTTAAAAAATGGAATGGATAAAATATCGATGGAAATGAGAAGCCAGATGGAATTCAATCAGGTTGACATAATGAAAATCTCTAGTGTCTCTGACGCATTACGGATGTATCTGGAGCCTAATTTGACTTGAAGTTCTTTGGCAAATATGTAAATATTTTCTGTTTTTGTCCTTAATTTTGCATTATTTGCGCGAGGAAATATTTTTATATTTCTGGGAGTTTTAAACCCTAAATCCTTCACGTTCATTCCGTATTGTACACGGAAATTTTGAGTTGTCAACGTTTATTACTAAATTTGTGCTATGAATAGATAGAAGAACTTTTTTGAAGGTATGGAATCAGGATTTGGCACAGTTGGCGCTCGATATTGCCTTAAGGTGCCATTGTGGCCACAGTCAATATTTTGAAAGGGTTAATAAGAGCGGATTCGGATATAGTGGTGAGAGTATTTTTTGGACGCATGCTCACTGGCCGCCTCGCTCAGTCATCAGGCAATTTCACAGTGAAAAACACTACTATGATTTTGCCCGTAATAAGTGCAATTTATACAATGGCGCTCAGCTACACGAATGTGGACATTATACGCAAGTAAATCACCTTCGTATAAAAATCACATCAGATTTAATAAATCAGGAAATTTTCATTTCTAACGCCAATTTTACAATTATTGATTATTTTGTTAAATTTATTTATCGTTTATAATATCAAATTTGAATCAATGTTAGATGACGACGGAAATGATTTTGAAGTCGAGTAATCGAATAAACAAACAGTTCTCTTATCTTAAATATATCGATTGTCATCATATAACGCAGTGGGATTAGTTCGTCGTTTCGTGAAGCAAAGAATCTTCAAGTTTTGAAAACATTATAAAAGTTCTAGCAATAAGAAGAATCCATAAAACGTGTGGAGAAATAGCACAATGAAAACATTTCGGGAAAGTGCTTCAAAAATGGCCGTAAAATATAAACGGTGATAGTTTTGCGCTATTGCCATACGATTAAGCCATTTTAGTTCAAAACACCTCTCTGGTTGACCTCAGGCTGGGCTGAACCCAAGCCAGACACGTCACCCTCTGCATATATGGTTAAGACCATAGGTGGGCAGCACCAAAATTCTGGGGGGAGGTGAAAAAATTTTCAAAGGTCAAAAAATGGTCTTAAAAGTGGTCGCATTGCGAAAAGAACACCATTTTGTTTCTCATCGAGCACTATCCAGTGGCATCAAAAAATCGCTAGAAAAGCAAAAAAAATTTCAAAATTTGAATTCTGGGGGGGGGTATTTTGATTTCTGGGGGTATTTCAACTTCTGGGGGTGCATACCCCCAGCCCCTACGCCCATGTGTGGCTAAGACTATAGGAGAAATATTTGTGTACCTACACGTGAGAAATAAGGAGATTTCTAAAACAGGATGTTACATTGAGGAGCAAATGAGTTAATTGTACTCAGTAGTAGTAATTCCATTGCGTTAATTTTTTTCCCGTTGTACACTGTTAGAGGAATATTTGTAAAAGGGATTTTACTCAACGAATGTACACAATATCTTGGAAAGTTCGTTGGGAGATTGAAATTTTGTCGTTTGAATTTTTGCCTCATTTTAAGTAGTGGGATGGAACACGTACATTTATCGGGATAAACGGAGTCAGAACTCTGTTTTCAAAGCTATAGTCTTGTATGAAAAATGTCTGGTAGAAGCAAATGCCTATCTTTATTTCAAGCCCTTTAGATCAATCGTTGCACTTTTTAAACTCTTATTTTACGACTGTTGCTTGGTGACATGCACATAGGGAATTGGGGGTCTGGTACCCCAGAATGCAGAAACGGTAAATTTTTTGGGGAAAATGAGGCAAAATGGAGGCCAGGAATGAATGATAATTGAAAATTTTCCTCAAAAGTTTTATATGTTGATTAGAAACTGCACAATAAATAACGTAGTTTTAACGCTATTTTAACGCTTATTACTAGTGTTTGGAGGTCATTATGGCCCAAAAGCTTAATCCGTGATCCATCAAACCTGCTGACCCCTCTGATCGGCTATGCCATGCTTCTGTGGTGGTTGGAGACTGTGTACACGCATGGACGCGGAGGTCCAGAGACCCCACTGAAAGATCCTCAAATCGATGGACCCTCTCCTAGCTTATTTGTTCGAAATATTGTTTCTAGATTGTTTGGGCGAACACGTGCTCGGTTGGATGCGCTTATTCATACTGTCGATATTTTACGAACGGACGAGGCATTCCACGGGGTTACATGGTAGTCTGTAAATACGGCCCGGGATTGGAGTATAATCCGTAAGATTTTTATTTCAATCGAAGCGGAAAAAAGAATTGTAAAAATAGCAAAATTAAACACTGAAAAGATTCATAAAGCAAAGAGACTGAAATTATAGTGCGAAAATCAAGCGGATTAGGTGCTGTTTTAGGTCGAAAAGTGAGGATTAGGTGTTTATTTAGCTGAAGTGACATTCCACATTTTAGTGAAAAACAGTTACGGGCCTGCCTGCATATTTAATTGTCATCGGACCCGAACCCGGTGGGAATATTTATTTACCCATTCCATACATGTACGAAGCATGGGCATCTATGGGAGGGGGGAGTAGAAAGCCAAAAAGATTGAAAGTTGCCTTGTTGGGCTAGAAAACGATGGGTACTCGTCAAAAACACCATTTTTGACGTTTCAGACGATGCTCGGTCTTTTAAGAAAATAAAAAACAAAAGAGTCTC
The DNA here is from genome assembly GCA_036768485.1 of Mermis nigrescens. NCBI lineage: Eukaryota > Metazoa > Nematoda > Enoplea > Mermithida > Mermithidae > Mermis > Mermis nigrescens. Next base: position 561,606 of record JAVLUZ010000583.1, read on the forward strand.
AGAAAATTTGATAAAATCGAGTAAATTGAACAAAATATAGTCAAAAAATGTGTATATCTCGCGAAGTGCCGAAAGTGGAGACTTATGTGCCAAAAATGATCTAACTCGCTTAAAATTTACACTTTTTGCAATTTTAACAAAAAATTAACAATTTTGGAGAGAGGTCGCAGTCATTTTGGGGGAATAGCCATTCTGCATGGTCGAACCCTCCTCTAACCTCCTCTTACCCCAACCCCTGCCCCCAAGGATACGTATGGTCTGGTCACTCGCTAGTGCTTGGTTCCGAAAATTTTTTAGTTTCAGGACGAATTTCTTCTGCATCTGAAAATAATTTATAAGGAACAACAAAAAAATTTTTTTGCTTGTATTTTTGAATCTTCAGAGTTTATAAAGTGACATTTTGGCTGCGGATCGTACATACTACAAAGATTAAGCACTTTGGATTTCTAATATACGCATCATTTGTTTATTTATTTTTTATTTATAGAATTCCGAGACCATTTATTTACGGGAATCGCTGCACGATGTGCTCAAATAGCGAAGGCAATAAGTACTGCAGAAGAAATGGCTTGTGTCGTAAGTTATAGATAATTTTGAATCAATCTTATTTCCTTAACTGCTAATTCTAAATTCTATAAAAATCTCATCATATCATATCGGATAACGAATTAAGATTAAAGATCGAATTTCTTTGGTTTTCGTATTTGCTCAGAAATTTACGTGTACTTTCCAGCTCTTCTAATTTTATTAAAAAATCACTACAAAATTCAAAATAACTCGCATTTGAACATTGCAAATTTTATTCTGAACGTTTAGGCAGAATAGCAACTTCTGCAAACTGTGTTTTCGAGCTCTTTTTCTTGATATTTTCATGTACGTTTTCTTGAATACTCGCGATTTTTTTCAAATCGCTATATTTTCGCAAAGGTTCATACTTGCAAGCCTATAAAGAGTGATTTTCTTCGAATCTTTTCAAAGATTCAGCAGTTCCCATATTTTTCAGTGAATGAATCGAACGCTGATGAATTCTGCTCCTAACTTTAAATTTTGTACGCAAACTTTCCATCATTCAAAAGCGCTTCGTTTTGTTTCTCTTTGGGGTAATTTTTAAGGTTTTTTAGCGAAGCATGATAGGAAACGTCTTAAAATGAGCCTATTGGTCTATGTTACAGAATTTGACATATGAATTTGGGAAATTTGCAGCCTAGTAATTGGTCTTTAATTAGCCTTTAAATATTTTCCAGCAAAACTTGACCTTGCTTTTTACAAATTTTGCAAAATTAATATGCCCTAATATACCGAAACTTTCAGTTCAACCGTAAACTTGCATAATTTTCATGCTTAAGTTTCGACTTTTGTACATAAAAAGTTTTTTTAATCGTTTTTCTATGAGTGAATTATTACGATGAACAGCAATCAATAATTATTATACAGAGATTATTGTTTTTAGTAGCATTGCAGTAACTGTATGATAACCAATATATAGTCTGTTGATTAATCACAAGAATTATATTTTTTCGGCTCATCAAAACTTCGACCAAATTCATTTTTGCCTCAACGTGAGGAGGAGGTCAAAGACATTTTTAATGACCGAAAATTAGTCTAGGACAAAAAAGCATAATTTTTTGACGTTTTCAATTAAGCACCATCTATCCGCATCAGTTGAAAGGTTGAAAGTTTATTGCAACAGCGGAAATACGTCATCAAAAACATTTGAAGAAAGAAAAAAATGTACAGTCGCGGAAAATGTAGAATACAGAATAAAGGACGTTAAAGCAATAATACAAATACAACTCGTACCAAGAAGAAAACATTGCTTGTGCAAGGTCATAAAGGCAGTGCTCTTACTTATGACCAAGGTTTTATTCTCTATATTTAATTTTTAGATTTTCTAATTTTAGCCTAAACACATTACTACTGGAAGCATTTACCACAGATTCAGGGAGCATATTCCAAGCATTTATGATTCTGTGACTAAAAAATATTTCTTCAAATTAGATTTTAGGGCAGTGACTTTTAATTTTAATGTGTTGGTGGATCTAGTGTTGTTGTCTGATAATGTGAAGAAGTCATTTGCATTACCATCAACTGCTGAATGAAACATTTCGCATACCATAGTCAAGTTGTACAAAAGCCGTCTATTTTCTAGACATTCTAGATTTAATACCTGAATTCGATCTTGATAAGACATGATGTTTGGATAACGGCACCCTAAGGCACATTTAGTAAAGTATCTTTGAACCTTTTCGATATTACGAATATTTTGCTTAGTGGTGACCAAAAGTGGTCGAATATTCGGGGCCGTACATAAGTTTTATAGGCCATTGTGAGAAGTGTCAATTGTGAGAATTAAGAAGAGAAACAAATGAGAAGCAAATTGGAAGCAAATCGTTAAAAAACGAAAAATTTGAAAATTCAATTCTGAGCAACGGCAGGAGCGGCTTTCTGAATTTTGGGATTTAAGCCCCCAACGCCCATGTATCTTTGATTATGACTGGCAATACTTGCAATATTCATATCAACGCGTGTTCTTTGGGGGAGTAGGGTTAAGACCATATGTGGGCAGCAGCCAGATTATTGGTGTTTTTTTACTAAGAGCATATTGAGTAATGATAATATAAACTAAATAACATAAATAATACCACCTAAAAATAAGTATTGATCTCACAAAATGGCTGTGGCTCTCCCAAGAAGTCATAAAAAATTAAAGAAAGTGTGCTGTCCTAAACGTTATATCCAACTTTTGCCTGAAAAGTGTGAAATTTTCCAACCTATGTTTTGTTCAGTTTACTTGATTGCTTCGAAATTTTTTTATATATTCATACTATAGAAAGAACAATCATGGTCTAAGACGTCAAAAAATAGTCTTATTTACATGTGCCGATCGTTTTTAGCCCTAAATATCTTTTTTAAATTTTTTTGCTGACCACCTGAATCTCATGCTGTGCTGATTTTCATATCCCTGATTCTTCAACAAAATGTTTCCGTTTTATAATAAATATACATATATCTATTTTTAACTTTAGCTTCAGGCTGTAGAGCTAACACAGAGTGTGTCGATAGGGCAGTAACTTGCAGGGCGCTCAAAAGAGCCGGTTTTTGTTCCTCTTATCCGACCTACATGAGTCAAATGTGCAAGGCCTCTTGTAAGATCAATGGATGCACGACCTAGTTCATTATTTTGCAGCAAATATTTGTGATTTTGGCACGCAATGTGTTAGATTCTGCAATCAGGATTGGATACGCACGTAGATGGGCTTTGAAAAAATGGAGGGGGGGGTTGGCTGAGAGTCTAGACCGTAGCTTCACAGCTTGTCCAATTTTTATGGTCAGCTGGCCTAGGTAGGTCAAAAATTCCACTTTTTTGGGCCAAAATGACTTCAAAAATATGTGTAAATGCTAAAATACTTCTAAAATTACGTTATCCCATAGTTTCTGCTTAAATTCAAGCACTTTTATAGGAAATTTTCATTTTTTATAATTTTAGGCCTTCATTTTGCCTCATTTTCCTAGAAATTTTTTTCATTTTTCCTTTCTGGGGTCTAAATCCCACCAACCTCCAAATGCAAGTCTTGTCTATACCCCAGGTTGGAAAAATGAAAAATTTTCAGGGCAAGATGAAGGCCAAATATGGATGAAAATTTAATATTTTCTTCAAAACTGCATTGAATTGACCAGAAACTGTGAAATAACGTAAATGCAATTTTAGCAATTAATGTATATTATTTTCTGAGGTCATTTTGGTCCCAAACATTTCACTAACTCTCTTTGAGACCGCCTGACACTCCTGAGAGTTCATGCTAAGCGTCCATGGTTTTGAACTCGCCCGAATTTGAAAATTTTCCGTTATATATCCAGACATCCGCTTCTTGAAAAAATTTCGTTTTCACAGCGTTCAATCGAGCTTGGATAGAAACTTCGGAAAATGGTGCGTTTTTGCCTAAACAATTGAAACTATTGGCTTTTGGCTCTTTGTTTTAAGTCCAAGAAATTTAGGACGCCTGACGCCACGAATCTTGACCACCCATGGTTGGTTGTGTGCGCAGCAGTGTTTTTTTGTACAAGGTCCGTTTGTACATGTACAAAGATGGTCCGTAAAAGTCTGTGTACATTTCGTACACACAAATTTTTGGGTACTATAATATGGTACAGCAGCGATTTTAGTGTGGCAGAAACAGAGTTGTTCGACCTTTGGTAGTGTATTTCAGCTAATTTCTGGGTTTCTGAGGGCAAAAATCAATAATAATCGTTTCAAATCGGCGCGAAGCGCTGAAAAATTTGACATTTTCCCTTTCAAAATGCAATTTCTGACATTATAAAGATATACAGAACACACAATTACTCATGCCGAAAATTTTAGCGAATTTTAAACCTTTTTTTGCAGTTTTTATCTTCCCGAAAATTTTTGTACATGTACAAAGACGGTCCCCAAAAGTCTTTGTACATCGGGAAAATCTTTGCCGAATACAAAAAAATCTTTTGGCGCGCAGCAACGAAAATTCTGGAAAGTTTGACTTCTTTCAGCGTTTTCAGGATTTAAATGAGATTTTTCACATAGTTGATTGGAATTTTCTAGTGTACGTAGATGGATGGATTGAAAAAATTAGAAAATTGTTCAGTCCGTCGTCAATGTGTTAAATCGCTTTAGCAAGAATGATGCGAACTTTCCATACTCAATTGAGTGTCGCTTTCTTTAGTACCTATATTAGATATCTAAAATGAAAAAAATAGATTTTGTAGCTCATCACAGTCATACCTTCGGCTATTTTAAAAATTTTGTTAAAGTCTTGGAAAACATCTTTTAATATCAAATTTGATTACTGTAGAAAAAAGGTGCTTTTCGGTTATCGATGTCGCTTTTCTGATTTCAAATACCTACTTTTGACTGTTAATTTTTTATTGTTTGTTGAGCGAATGTTGTGTTTTGTTGTTTACTGTCGATAACGTTGTTCTAATATATATTCTAGTATATTTTAATACCGTGTTGCTCGTTATCCTTGTCGCTCATTTGCGCTTTAAGGACGTATTTCATATTAAATTACCATGCCTCATTGCTGATTGAATATATGTTGGATCGAATACGGAATAAAATTTTTTTGAGATGTTTAAAGACGATATTTATTCATAAGTGAAAATTGTGAAAACCAAAATAGATGGCAGAGTCGTAAACAAATGTAGGTAAAAGATGTATGAGAGTCTCCATTAAGAAGATATTCTTATTTTCTGTAAAATCGATTTTTGCATTTATATACATACATATGTACATAATCCATCAATTTACCTTGAATAGGTTGGGCAGCAAAAAATTTGCGAGTCCGAAAAATTTTTAAAGAAAAATGTACTAAAAATTGATGATATAAAGGGTTAAAACCATTTTTGACGTGGGAATACCTTCGAGTTCTGTACATTGGTCTAAATAAGAAAAAACGAGAAAAAATTGTTTTTCATTCAATTCCGGGGGTCGACCAGATTTTGAAGGTCTTTCAGATTCTGGGGACCGGACCTGGACCCCACTTCTGTGTGTGCTATAATGAATTTCACTTCACTCTAGATTTCGAATTTTTAACAAGTCAAACACTGGGTGAGCATTTATTACGTTTTGATTATTGTATAAGAGCGACTGGCCGTTAATTTTCACACGTTTAGTACACGGACGGTCCCGATCGCGTTTCTCAGAAATTAGTGAAATTTCGCCCACTAATACACCTTGGTATCCAAGTGTAAAATGTATAGTAAAAATGCATAAAAACGTTCCTGAGCTTTTTTAGCAAGCATCGAAATTGCGGGTTGGGAATATTTGCGAAAATTAAATGGCTTCTGAATTTTTTTCAATATCTCAATTAATATTCATTTGTTTTGTACAAAAATACTTCCGCCTTACTTTTTAAAGAAAAAAATTTAAAAAAATATAATTTGATTGAAACTATAATAAACAAATTTGTTGTATACAAGTAAATACATATATGGCGAGAAGCGACCATAAATTCTGGGCGCATTAGCTCAAAAAGTGTGCTAAAATCTATTCTAGCGGTCCTTCAGATACGCTTTAAGAATCTTCAAATTTTTTCTTCGGGGACCCATGTAAAAAATATTCATATCCAAAATTTTTGGAGGGACTAGTCCCCCTGGTCTCTCCCCCAGAGCAACGCCAATGAGTATTAGAGAAGTTCCATACAATACTAATACGCTATTCGTTTTTTAGTCACCCTGTATATATCTGTGTAGTCACATCATAGGGCGCTGTACACCACTTTTTCTTATATGATTATCACAGCGAGTGCAAATTTTGTGCCCCTCCTCGCAGCAACAACGGCACACACACCTGGGAGGTGTGGTTTTTTTCAAACAATAGATAATTGAAAAACTCGATGGGCCATTCTTTTGTTTTTGTTTACACTCAATACCGAGTTAGCAATGAGTGTGTAAAGTATAAACGAAAAAATCAAATAATTTGCGGAGGGCATATTTCTTTAAAATATTGCCCCCGAGTTGTAGATTACGAATCTGAACTTAAAATTTCTTTACACTGAACAGTTGTTACACAAAAGTGTAAAGTATACGCGTTTTCTACTCTTTGCGTGTCCTTCAGCTTATCTAACTCAATTTTGGTTTTTGTGCAGCTCAATTAGTTTTATACGGTAGAAGGTTGCAATATCTCACATCCGATTTTTTTCTCCTTAAACGCAATATTTCTTGATCTGTGATCGTTTTGGTGTAACGGGTTGGAGACGAAAACCGAAATTTCTCCAACTACTCCGCTAAGTAGGCGGCTCATTCTAATTATGGTTAAAATGTGCCCTGACCTTAGCGTTACAGATCCTAGTTTATTTCGTATCTACACACCTAATATTGCGGTATAAGCACAAGTGTTAAGATTAAACCGAGAAGCATTTTTCCGCCCAGAGCATTGGGTATCAAACAATTTGCAGAGGGCCAATTGACTTCAAAAATGTTGCCCGCAAGTTGTAGATTACGGATCTGAACTTGAAATTTCTTTACACTGAACAGTTGTTGCACAAAAGTGTAAAGTATACGTGCTTCTCTACTCTTTGCGTGTCCTTCAGCTTATCTAAGTCAATTTAGGTCTCTGTGCAGCCCAATTAGTTTTATACGGTAGAGGGTTGCAATATCTCAAAATCCGAATTTTTTTCTTTCTCAACGCAATATTTCTCTGATCTGTGATCGTTTTAGTGTAAAGGGTTCGAGACGAAAAACGAAATTTCTTCAAACTACTCCGCTAAGTAGGTGGAACATTCTAATTATGCTTAAAATGTGCCCTGACCTTAACGTTACAGATCTTAGTTTATTTTGTATCTACTCACCCAATATTGCGGTATTAGCACAAGTGTAAAGATTACACTCACCGAGAAGCATTTTTCCGCCCAGAGCATTGGGTATCGAAAAATTTGCGGAGAGCCAATTTTTTTTAAATGTTGCCCCTTAGTTGTAGATTACGAATCTGATCTTAAAATTTCTTTACACTCAATGGTTGTTGCACAAAAGTGTAAAGTATACGGATTTTTTACTGTTAGCGTATCCTAAAGCTTATCTAACTCAATTTTGGTTTCTGTGCAATCCAATTGGTTTTATAATGTAGAAAGTTACAATATCTCAATAAAATAAAATTTTTATCTTCTTCAACGCAATATTTATCGATCTCTGATCGTTTTAATGTAAAGGGTTCGAGACGAAAAAGGAAATTTCTCCAGCAACTCCGCTAAGCAGGAGGGAACATGCTAATTATGCTTAAAATGTGCCTTGACCTTAGCGTTACAGATCCTAGTTTATTTTGTTTCTATACACCCAACATTGCGTTATTCGCACAAGTATAAAGTTTACACTGATAAGCACTTTCCCGCCCAGAGCATTTGGTATCAAACAACTTGCTAGAGGGCCAATTTTTTCAATGTTGCCCCTGAGTTGTAGATTACGAATTCGACCTTAAAATTTCTTTACACTCAATGGTTGTTGCACAAAAAGTGTAAAGTATACGTGTTTTTTACTGTTATCGTGTCCTAAAGCTTATCTAGCTCAATTTTGGTTTCTGTGCAGTCCTATTGGTTTTATAATGCAGAAGGCTACAATATCTCAAAACGTAAATTTTTTTCTCTTTTAACGCAATTTTTCTTGATCTGTTATCATTTTAGTGTGAAGGGTTCGAGACGAAAAAAGAAATTTCTCCAGCTACTTGCACCCCCAGAATTTTGGCACTGCCCACCTATGGATTTATGGCCTGAATTATAAAATAAAAGAAGGGAACTATCAAAGGAAAATGCTCCGATGGAACAAAAAAGGTAAATATACTGAATTTCTTCATTGTTAAGGATGTAAAAGGAAGGGACCAGGGAAAATTTTCCTATATGCGCAAAAGCCACAGAAATGTGCTTAACAGTTAGACTTCCCTAAACAACGCAAAAATCGAAGTATATTCTGCGGCCTGTGAAAAATGAGGGTGTAGTCACAAAGCATATTTAAAGTGTTTCGCAAAAGAGCATTGAAGACACTTCCATGACTATTAAATAATCAATGTATTATTTATTTAATGAAATCTTGACCTTCCACAATGCTCTGGAGTAAAAGATAATAGTGTACATGACCAACTCGATAGTTTTCTTGAAAAACCACAAAGAATTTCTTTAAATTTTCCAAAATAAAGTAATCAAAATACTCGCCATCATAATCGAAATTACTACGGAAAATCTGCAGAAACGCGCATAGGCCGCAGAATATACTTCGATTTTTGCGTTGTTTAGGGGAACTCCTGTTTAGCACATTCCTATGGCTTCTGCGCATATAGGGGAATTTTCCCTAGTCCCATCCTTTTACATCCTTAGCAATGAAGAAATTCGAAGTATATTTACCTCTTTTGTTCCATCGGAGCATTTTTCTTCGCTAGTATTAAATATCTAGACAGCATTGTCGTTAAAGTTCCCTTTCAATTTCTAAATTTTTCTTTAGTGCTATTAGCGATTAATTATCACATACTAATTCACTATCCAAGACGTACTGCGGGTGAAACTACAACCCAGACTAAAAAAACTGCGCTGGCGATCTAACTAATCGCTAGTGTTTTAAAACCGGTTCTTTTCTCAAGTTTGTTTCTCGTAACGCGCATTGTTTTGGTCGGTTTCGTCATCACTTGGGCATTTACGGAGCAATTTGGCTTTGATTATCGATTCATCATACGCAATTGTCTTATGAATTCGGCTAAAATGAAGCAAATACCGTCAAGCTCAATTTCGCCTAATTCGGATGAAAACAAGCAACGAGTTTACCCCGTGCAAATGCCTATATTTGACGACAACGATTCGAGCGAAGATGATGAAGGGCGAAGAGCCGGAGGAGGAAGATTGTCCATGATTCCAGCTAATAATCCGGCGACTGACGACGCGAGAAGGCTTCTGGTTAAACGAAAAAGTCGGCTGGATGGACTTAAGGTTCGGGTATAATTATACTTTTTAACGGATCCGTACTTTCCATACATAGGTACATAAGCTTATAACATAAGATATTTTACAAAAAAAATTAAAACGGTCAATAATGAGGCGAAAATTATAATTATAGGCTTTGGAGTAAAAACACTTCTTGTAGTTTTCGCTAATGAACAGAATTTTGGACTTTTAAAGTCGTAAAAGCGAATTTTCATTCCTACATATCTTCATATCGTTTTGCGCGTTGTGTGCGTAAAATAATCTCATGTACCTGAGGGCATAAAAACAGTATGCCACGTTGCCCGGGTCGACTTGAGTCTTATTTTTCATAAATTGAAGCTTAACAATGACTGTGGATCTATCAGACTACGATGGATGAGTACACTTTTTTAGAAATTGTATTTAAATTTTTCTGACACGCTATAGCCTTATCTCCATTAAGCGAGGGCACGACTTTGAGCAATTTTTGTGACAGTACGCAGACAGCCACTTATTACACTTACTTAAATTTAGCTGCCGGGCAAAATTGCTTGAACATCATGTCATCACTTCTTCGAATCAAATTGCAAATATTGTAGCGAAAAAATTGATTAAAATTAGAATTTAGGAAGTGGAAAAATCAAAAAAATCTTAACACTCATTCATTTACTAGGAGCTCGAATTAGACGGATTTTCGTCGTTAGCCGAGGCGACTACGTGCTGCGCCCGCGTTTTTTGGCTCATTTTTCTCGTCGTCGTCTTGTCCATTCTCACGCAGCAAATCTACAAAACCGTAACCGGCTACATTGATCAACCGGTGGTGAGCACTTTTACAGTAACCTACAACGATTCGCTGAAATTTCCGTCACTACTCGTTTGTCCGGGCAATTTTATCAACGAAACGGCGTTCAAGCTATTCCCTCGAGAAGCCAAGGCGTCTTTGGCCTATCAGATCGTTTTGTTCAATCAATCGCCCAATATCACGAAGAAGAAGAGGCATAAAAGAGACACGCAAAATATTTGGGTAAAATTCTGGGATGTTTGACCTCCTCCCCAGAATGGCTGCTAACTTGACATGCATAGCACGGGAATTCAGAAGATGCGACGTTTAAAAGTGCGTTTTCTAGGCTAAAAATGGCGAATTCGCCTCATAACATCATTTTTGACGTTTCTGACGATGCACTATCTTTTAGAACGTGAAAACATAGAAAAATTCGGAAAGAGCCCAAAATTAGCTTGAAACGTATACAAAAAAAGCATACATTGTACGATTTCTTCAAAAATCTAAAATTCTAGGGGTCGTCATCCATTTTGCAGGTTCTGTAAACATAACTGATACTGAAATTCTGATTAAACACATTCATTTTCAATTTTAATTCTGTCCATTTTAGTCATTTGATAATTAAGAATTAGCTAAATTAGCCATCTCAGGTCTTCTCGTCATTTCAAAGGTAAAATTTCACAATCATATATACAGGATGCGATAGATCTGAACAAACCGGACTTCGATTTTTCGGCAGGACTCGACGATATCCTGCGATCATTGTTCGTAGATGATCCTCAATCGTTATACAATGGGGGAAACAATTTTGACGGTCAAATAGAAAATGACGATAACTTCGTTGAACGTTTTAGAAGATCCGAACCGAATGACACCGACATTAGCATAAATGGGTCAAAGGTCGATATTAATCAAACTCGTACTAATTCCACAAATGGCACTGTCAGTTCGTCACAAGTAAAAGTTTTTATACTTTATCACAATGAGCGTTGGCAAAGTCCCAAAAATGATATAGTCCCAGTCCCAGTCTGACTAGGCATCCTAGAAGACTGAGTCTTAGTCAGACAAACGACAATATCTCAAAAGATCAAGTTTTGGAGTCCCAGCTCCAAATATTTTTTAATGCTTTAAAAAGTAACGCAATAAACCGGGAAAACATCAGAATTTTTCGATTTTTTTCACAGTTTTTAATTTACTTTATTACAAGGTACATCTGCATATATGTATTTACATATGTAAGTATGCAAAGAATGAGAAATAAAAGGTTTTCGCTCAATTCAGGCTGATTAATTTTTTCAAATTTGAGAACCAAAATTTTCACCCAGGTATGCAAAACATATGATGTTAGCTTCTATGCAGTATGCACCTTACCTATATACTCCTCAAATTTCATCATTCGGCAGTGACTTGGTTAAACTGGACCATTATTATACCAACACAAAGACATAAACAGTGAGAAAACTAATTAATTTTAATTTTGTAGTCACGTACTGGGATCCGAAGAGTATCACTGACCTCGAGAAATTAATTTTTAGCATTTTTTGTGATGTTTAACCTCACCAACTCCACCTTCTTAGTCTTCACTCAAATCGAATCAACACCACAGTGATCTACGTGTGTATGTATATATAAAGATGAGAAATATGTGATAAATCATGCATGTGTGGAATGTGCAGTATATGCATGTACACATTATTTATTTGAAATCCATGCTTTACAACAAATCAATAAATTCGCGATTCATGTAAAAAAGACTTCCGACTTCCAAGCCTATGATTAAAAAATTGTGACAATTTTCATCATGTGTGATACTGGCCATTGTCTTGCTGAAAACACGCTAAACTGGCGCTAATGTAGCTGGTAGGCAAAAGCAGATAATCTGGGGGTACCTACTCCCTTTTTAAAGATTCCATTAAGTAACTGGAGTGGTTCGCAAAACACTTCCTTAATCAGTGGAATAATCAAATATTTCTGAATCAACTGACCGACTCATGTGTTCACTGACCGCAGAATGACGCATCTGCAAGCTCCAATTGATAGCTAGATGGCATTCTGATAGCCATTCATCTTTAAGCTGCGAATCTAAATCTTTGATAAACGTATTGCAATTCGATGAATCTTCATCCATACAATAATTTCCGAACATATTCGCTAGTATACATATTTTAATTATCAGCAGCAATTTCTCAACTACTAAGAAACAAGGGAATGGAAAAAGTGGTACTAATATTTTATACAGAGTCAAAACCTACACTTTCATATGTTTCATTATTTGCTTATAGCATTATTAAATGGAGGAAACGTGTATGCACTGAAGGACACAGTCAGAGAGGCATTAAATAGAGAACGAAACACTGCTTATAAAATAGTTTAAGTCTTATATATTCCACATTTTTTACCAGTTCTTGATCAAAACTAGAAAAAAACACATAGTCTCAAGAATTTTTGAACACATATTAAATTTTACTGCTATTTAGTCTGATAAATAGCAAAGAAAAATAATCTGATGGAATGAAAAAGGACGAATATACTTGGAATTACGCATCAATAAGGACATAAAAGGAGGGGACTAGGGAAAAGTTACCTATGTATGCTAGTGAAAGTTGTAAGAATCCACTTAGAATACGACTTTCGCTGAAAAACGCATAAAATTGAAGTATAATCTGTGGCCTGCAGGAGGGACCTCCGACGTAAAAATAAATAACACGAACAGCTTATTTCTGAAAGTGATGCCATCACTTATCAAAAAACAACACAATGCGCATACTTACGCTAGCGTGGCACGCATTGCTACGAGGCAGCCATTAACAAGATGGTGTGCTTGTCATAATTCATTTGTGGAGCCATTGACGATTAACTAAATCTTGGTTCGGGTATTAAAACACGTCAAAGCTTCCTTATTATCTCTTTTTCTGAGGCAGTGAACAATGTTTTGTGAAGATGCGCTTTTTTTAGAAGCCGCAGAATATACTTCGATTTTTGCGTTTTCAAGGGCTGTCGTATCTTTAGTGGATTCTTACAACTTTCGCAGGCATACATAGGCAACTTTTTCCTAATCCCTCCTTTTATGTCCTTAATGATGCGTTGTTCCAAGTATATTCGTCCTTTTTGTTCCATCAGAGCATTTTTCTTTGCTAGTACCCTACTTTTAATAAGCATGATTTGATTAAGTAACTCAGTAAACGCATACGGTAACATGCCACAACATTGATAGCAGTTCAAGTACGCGGAAAACAATATTAGTCTGAACATCTGCTTTATCTTTTTTAAACAAGACAGCCTTACCTTATTTGAACCGATCAAATGTTTCGGCATAAATTTTACCCAACTACTGGTTGTAAAGAACACTTGCATTCAGATTTTTAATGCTAACATTACATTGGACATTTTTAAAATTTAAGCTTTTGCAATGCTCTGCAACTAAACTTAATTTTCATTGTAAACTTTACACAACTACTAAATGTAAGGAAAACATACAGTCAGATTCGTGATTCGTAATTGTGACCTTTCGAGACATGTTTTGAAAAAATTACGCTTTGCAATGTTCTGGAAGTACAATAAATTTGTAGTGTACAGTTTACACATCAAAAACAAATGAATAATGTAGACATTACACAACTACTGGGTGTAGAGAAGACTAACAGTCAAATTAGTAATTCTGACTTTACATAGCACATTTTGAAAAATTAAGCTTCCGAAAAGCTCTAGAACTTAAGTGTTATTTTCCAAGCGTGTGTAGAAGATTTTAGTCGGATTCGTAATTCTAATATTACTCTGATATATCGGTTAATGTTTATGAAAAAATTAACTCTCCACAATGTTCTGCAGACAAATAAATATTAGATGTAAAACCACGTTACACCACTGTTGAGTGTAAACAGACGCGCTCAACTTGCATATCGAGTTTGACCTCTGGTACATTTTTAGACTTTTGACCATGCCCAGACTCATATGCGGAAAAGTTGTCAGAAAAAAACAAGACAGAAACACGTTTAGCACCGCCGATTTTTGACTTTGCACCTCCCGTAAAAGCTCAATATTGATGTAAATGAACACAATTTGCTGTAGCGTATACCCCTTAGGAAGTACTCTATTTTCATTCATCTCGACTTAATTCGACTTCAAAACGATGAAACTGGCGAACAAAAAAGGGACAAAAACGTATTTTTCTACTCTGCACCACATTGAAAACTGCAAAAATCCTAACCTAACTCCCCTGTGAGTGTAAATAAATTCGGTTTAAACCAGTTTGTGGCCCTTACTTTGTAGTAAGTTTGTATGTGTAATACTTCTGTTTCGCAATATATTTGAGATATTGACCAATCCAAAATGTAGAAAAACGTGTTTTTTCACCCCATGTTACACCCCTGATTTCGAGCTTTGCATCTCCAGAAATACATCAATATTGAGTCTTTTCAAACGCAATTTGCTGCGACGTGTAGCCTTAAAACGTAGTTTATTTTGTTTTATTCAATTTGACCCAAATTATAACTGGAGAAGTTTACAGAGAAATCTGAGACAAAATCTGTTTTTTACACCATCCACTAAAGTGTAAAGTTTGAACCCCTAGATCGAATTCCGCTTTGAGTGTAAGAAAGTTTGCAGATAAGTCAAAGGTAGCCCTCGAGTCGTAGTACATTTCCATAAATAGGTTTTTGGGGATTCTTATACAAGAATTTGGCAGCCATAAACAAATCGAAAACTTGACTAAAATATGTTTTTACCCTCAGATTCTTTACACTCTTTACACTGTCACTCTGGAAATAAGTCACGTAAATGAAAAAGTACCATCGAGCTTAATAAATTGTCTTTATTTTAAAAAAGCCAGACGACACTGAATGCAAAACTGAGTTTGATTAATCGTGTCACTGACCAAAATTAAAAAACCTATCATATATGTTATAACGTTACAGTAAAACTTTACACGCTATATACACACCAGATATTCATTTTGAATAAAAGAACACCGGCAGCGAATTTTTTATTATCTATCTTTCGAAAAAACCGCGCAAAACAGAAGTGTCCACTTATAGTTATAGGGGGTGGACATATGTTGGGGGTTAAATGAGATCCTTTCCTTTCTACCCTACCTTAATTTCTTAATATATGGATAGAAATTTAAAATACATCAGAATACTCATCTGATGATGAACATGCTTACAAGTAGTGACTTTAAAATTTTATTATAAATCTGCCACTAAGAAAAATTAATTTAATTGCACAAAAATACAACTCTTTGCATTCTTAAAATTAAGGCTGCTCTATTTCCAAAATTTGCATTTGAGCATTAGTGCAAAGAAGAGGAAATTTTCATCTGCACAATGGGTCCTTTATTTTCATGGTGCAAGATAAACAAAGAGCCTGTCACAATCTCTTATAGTTACACCCAAATGTTAAACTTTATACTTATCAAAGTTTTCTACTTAGCAATCTTAGTGGGAAACGTCGCATCGCCTGCAATGAAATCAGGAACGCTTTCTTCCGTAGTCCCCTTTAGTTTTTAGCACAAAGACTGCAAGTTTTTGGCGCTTTGATTTGATTTGGCAAAGTATTCATAATTGTAACACAGAGTGAATACTTATTTGGACGTGATTCCGGAAATTAGTTTTGTTCTAAAAGGTTTTGGAAGCCTCCATGAAACAAAAACTTAAATAAGTACCTACCTACATACCTACCTACCTACAGGCCCACACACGCATACCCAATGGAATGAACAGGCACGCAAGGCAGCTACAGCTAACTATTAGTCAGGGAACACCAGCTTCTAGAGGAGCGAAGCTCAAAAACAGTAAGACAATTTAAGGACCTGAGTAAAGTTACCTTAAAAACCAACCTTCAATTCAAAACAATGATAAAATACACGTCCTGAATCTAAAGACACATTCAAAGAGCAAGAAAATTTTTGGAAAAATATTAGACAAGCCAGTTGATGGGAGGTAAAAAGTCTAGAAACCGACTCAGAAAAAGTCATCTATAGAGATTCACAAGAGTAGCTATATCAAGCGATCGCTTTGATTTTGAAGACCAAAAATACATCCCACGTCGCTTCAAAGTGAATTCATTATCATAATACGAGTAAGATGATGAATTAAGCCAGCTACATCAGTGGAAAAAAGCTTTATTTATAGCAGTGACAGTATGAACTGCTCATCAAAATAATAAACAATATCTGACTAAGTCTTTGACATATTGTCCCAGTCAAGACTTAGTCTTTTAACGATATAGTCCCAGTCTAGTCACACGACAAGACCTAAAAAAATTTAGTCTATTATTGAGTCATCTATTTATTGATCTATTATTTTAGTTCAATTGATTTTTTAGAATTTTTTTGGAATTCTTCTTA
The DNA here is from genome assembly GCA_036768485.1 of Mermis nigrescens. Lineage (NCBI taxonomy): Eukaryota > Metazoa > Nematoda > Enoplea > Mermithida > Mermithidae > Mermis > Mermis nigrescens. The sequence goes on from JAVLUZ010000583.1 coordinate 578,140, forward strand.
TGTTTTTATGCTCTATTCCGTGCTCCAAAAAATAGAGCATCGTCATAAACCGCCAAAAAATGATGTTTTTGACGTTCATCCACTGTCTTTGAGCACAAAAAGGCACTTTAGAAAAATTTTTCAGTTTCCCTTCCACAAGCTGTGCATGTCGATAAGAAGATCTTAATTTTAACAAATACATTGTACGATTGACATGAGTACTTTGTAGAGAACATTACGTGTACATAAACCAAATCTTGGGTTTTGATGAAGGCGCAAATGGCAAAGATAACGTCTAAAATTCAATTCTGGGAATTTTCGGAATTTCAGTGGTCTAAGCCCTAGCCTACCTGTATAGAGCGGGCTTGATGATAAATGAAAGTTTTGATTATGCTCATAGAGGTTCATTCTCGTATTTACAGAAAAATATGATATGAGTAAGATGGGCAGCAGCCAAATTCTGGGGTTCCGATGGGGTAAAATTCACAAAAATAGCACCGAAAATTCAATTCTGGGAGTCTATCCATTTTGTAGAGTTTATTTAGATTCTTAGAGGTCCAGCCAGACCCCTTAGATTCCCGCGCCATTGTATGGATATGAGTACACCAAATGATTAATAAAATAAATATTGTTCTCCAATTTGTTTATTACATTTAATTTTTATGTTTAATTTGTAAATAATCCTACGCCACTATACATGGGCGGCAGGCATATTCTGAGGGTTCGATGGTTCGAAATTGCCAAAACTAGCGCCAGAAATGCAATTCGGGAGTCTATCAATTGATTTTTGGGAGGATTCACCAGATTCTGGGGGGAATTCAGACCCCGAACTCCCCTACACCCATTTGTGTATGCCACCTGCAACTCAATCGGCCTAAAATTTCTGAAAAGGGCGCGCCAAAGCTCCGTCCGACGTTATTCGATTTGGCCTCTAATATGACCCCTGCCGAAATGTACCAAGGCGTGATGAAGGTCGGCTTCGATTCTAAACAAGTTTTCCTCGAATGTCACTTCGCCAACGGAGATTCTTTGGAAAAGATTCCGTGCGATGAAATCGTAAAGGATATTTTGGACAGTAATTACGGGAAATGTTATTTGGTTTCGGTCGGAGACCGCATGCAAACGGTCGAATCGAAAGGACTCGTTTTAACCATCAATTCGATGAATAGCCAGAACTCTAGATTGCCCCAGGCGATAAAGAGATACAAAGGATTATTTTTATGTAAGCGAATTTGTGTTTCATTTTATTCTATTTGTTTAACTTTTTTATTAATATAATTCATCTTATTTTTTGCTTTATTTTATTTTTAATTTTATTTTGTTCAAATTTCTTGATTTTGCAAATCTAATTGCCAGATAATAAAGCGTTCTCATTCGAATTTTGCTGACATTCTTTTGGCAGCGGACTTTTTCTGCCGAGGAGAGAATTTTAAATTAAAGTAAGTCCGATTTTTTATTCCAATGCTTACAGAAGTAGGTTGAAAACTTCATTCTTAGCTTTAGCACGAAAGTCTCCACCATCTGGATTAATAACGGGTTTTTTTAAAATTTTTTTCGACAATTTGGGCAAAAATTTAGGGATCTAGTATACAATTTACCCACCACCGTTTTTTAGCCGATTCAACTAAGCTACAGTGATAATAATAATTATTATTATTATCAAACACGTTCTGACTCGCATCTATAAAAATAGTGATCTACAGTGTTGGTCACTGTAGCTTATTTGAATCGGCCAAAAAACGGTGGCGGGTAAATTGTATACTAGATCCAAATTTAGTTACCCCTTGTCTTATGAATATTGACTATGGATCCGCTATCATAATTACTACGTCATTGTTTTTTTCAGCAGTTGATGATGGCAGCAATCCAGCTTCATGGGAGAAAGTTTTGGTTAGTGGAGGATTGTATATGAAAATGGAACTGTCTTTGCAACACTTGAAACTGTTGAACGTTCAGAGTGGTAAGATATAGGTGATTTTACGAAGCCGGAATAATATTCAGGCGACGCATTTACGTATTGAATGATTATTTACCTAAACGACGTTTGCTATTGTCTAAAATAATAACTGAAAAATAAATAATTAGTTGAAAATCTGAAATAATAATGATTCCATTAGTTGATTTTTGTTCGTTCTTTAGGTTATTGTCAGCCTAAAACAAACATGGAAGAAATTCTTAACATCTATAGTGCACAGTTAAGTGTTTAATTAATCTGATCAATTGCGAGAGTTTTTTAGTTTGTTTTTATTATTTTAGTTAAATAGCTTACGTCCCATTTCTGCGCATTTTAAAATTGTACTGTTTCAGAAGAGAATTTTAGTGATTTTCCATATATTTTGTACACGAATAAATTGAATTCACAAAAATAGAGAATTAAGAATGAGATTCGAGTCATCTCTTAGAAAAGCAGCTGTCTTGTCTGCTTTATAATACGTAAGCCAACGAAATGTTTCATTTTGCCCTTTTAAAGAATTTAAAAAAATGTTTGACTCGAAAATATTTTCTACTTTTTAAAAATCTTTTTCGTTTATATTTCTTTGTTAATATTTTTTGATTTTTTGTTTAGAAATTTTTAATTGTTAGATTGCACAATCTCGAAATCAGAGATTAGTGATTTCTTCGAGCGCTGAAATTTTCTTAACTTATTGCTGGATTTATAAATTGACTGAAATAATTCATTTGATAACTTAGGCGATGACGTACAACCGTGCATTGAGAATGATAAGGCGAATTTGCAAATTTTCAACGTTAGCTACAGTCTACAGTCTTGTCAGATCGATTGCTTCGTACAAGAAATTGCCAGAAAATGCGGCTGCATCCTGTTGACCGACAAACTCAACCTTAAAACGGATATTTTGAAAAAATATGGATTTTGTCAGACGGAAGTTTTGCAAAATTGCGTTTTGCCTAACGTGGTAAACAATCAAGAATCGTCAGATATGTAAGTTGCATGCAAAATGTTTAATTTGTATTGCGCTTATTACAAAATAGAGTCGGAAAAAGTGAGAATCAAAAGAAGTACAGCATAAGATATGAAAAAAATTGAAGATAGTTTCATGAAAGTCTATTGAAAAATGCATTTTGATTTAAAAAATCTTGAAATAATGTGCATAATTGAATGCCTAGAAAGAAGGCGTGTCTTGTGATTCTCGTTTTATGCTTAGAAATGCACGCAAAAACCTTCCGTTCGATTCTTTTTTGTCAAGTTACTCGCCTTCAAAAAATTCGAACTATGTTTCCGGTTTCGGGCGTACTCACTAAAAAATTTAAATATCATGGAATAAGTTAATATGTTAAACTTTCTGTTGAATACCGGTTTTTGACCGAAAAATACTAACTTTTTTACTTAAAAATGAATATTAATTTTTGTCTGATTAGAGTCGAGGATTGCAAGGACAATTGCTATATACAGTGCGATAGCTGGCGATACACAATGTCGCCGTCTACCATGGCGCTAAACCCCGTGGTTTTTTCGAGGTTCGCTCCTATTCCCACCAGCGACATTGTGCACCTCGAAGTGGCCTATCGATCACTCGAATATAGCGAACTCATACAGTCTTATCAAATTACCGTCGACACTTTCATTGGAAATTTGTTGTGTTTTTCATACAGTTTTAACCTGACATGCAGTGCACATCATGGGAATTCTGGATTGGGGGCTGGGGAGAGGGGTAAAATTTTAAAGTGCCTTTTTTCGGCCCAAAATTTTGGATATGCGTCAAAAACATCGTTTTTTGACGTTTCTGACGATGTTCTATCTTCCTTAAGCGTAAATATATCGAAAATTTTGGGAAAAAAATCAAAAAAGTTGTACAAATTGAACAATGTATAGGTCAAAACATGAGCAGATGGCTCGAAACGCTTAAAATTTGACAATTTTGAACATATAGATAGCTAAAAACGCTTAAATTAGCACTTTTTCTACGATTATTCGGGAAAATTTTGGGAACTTTTGAAAAATCGCCAATTCTGAGAGGGTTGAAAAATTTCTAAGCGGTCTAAATTTTTCAGGGGGTGTTGAAACCATCGGAACTGTCCCCCCAGATCATGTAAGGTGTTAATGACGTGTAATTTAAGGCAATATATCCAAAACTTTTAATGGTTTGCCGCAAATATCAGACGTAATCGTAGATGCACAGCAGGTTTGTGTTCAACCTATCAGGTCTGGCCAAAAAGCTTTTTTGGCCTAGAATACACTTAAAAATGTGACAGTTTCTGGTCAATTTCAGACTTTCCTGCAGGGAAGTTTTCGTTTCCATTATTTTTCGGCCTTTGCTTAGCCTTATTTTCTGAAAATAATTTCACATTTTTCATTTTAAGCAAGTTCTAGACCCCTACCTCTTCCTTGCGCTTGCATGTCTAATCTTAACTACTCTACTCGCACATCTGGAACAATGCACTTTTACTCGCTTCTTTTATTGATATTTTTCTTGTTGCTGATAATGATATAAAAATGTTTATTATTCAATTCTTAAAACGTAAATTACGATCATTAGAATATAATGATGTGATTATTCATTTTTTGCACACTTATTAAATAATCAGAAATGCCTCCATATACAAATTCGAGAAATGAACAAATGAAATAATTTTTTTAAAATAAAAGAAAAGTCCGAAGACATTTAAGCAATAATCTCAGTGCGTATCAACATTGATTGCTAAGATAAGGATGATAATATAAATAATTTCAAATGACATAAAAATGGAGGAAGATAATAAATAAATAATAGTAATACACGAACACATAAATGAGAAATAGTGTAAATAAATAATGAAAATAAATAATAAATTATATTTTTTTAAATTTATAATAAAATGAATAAATCATAAATAAATGAATATTTAAGAATACAAATTAATAATAAAGAAACAAATAAATGATCATAAAATAAATAAATAATAAGCAAAATGATAATGAATTATAAATAAAGGAATAAATAACTAAATAAACTAATTAATTAATTAATTCATTCATTAATGTATCAATTAATAGCTAAATAAATAAATGCATAAATAAATAAGTAAATAATTATGAAGCATAAATAACTATTTAAATAAAGAAAAGAGAATAATATAAATAATGGACGCAAGGCTAAATGCTCAAGCAGTCTGCGAAGTACCCGTGTGTATTATTTCTGTCAAGCATACAAATAGGGTATTTTTCAATTGAAATGGCTGAATTTATTGATTAAGTTAAATTAAAATTATCTTTAAAATTAAGTGAGGTTGAAATATAATTGAAAGCCTGATTTAAATTGATTAAAATTGAAATTCACTTTTTTTCAATTTTAGTTGTCATTTAACCCTCTGTTTACTGTGTCCTATGTCGGAGGCATAATGAATCACTTTCGTGGCATTTTTTCTGTTACCTTATCCATGTATCCAAAACTTTGTCTAGCCTCGTTTTGGCTTCAGTTACATCGTTTTTAATGGTTTAACTCGAAGAGGAGTTATAGAAAAGTAAGAAATAGGCATTTTTTGGCCTATTTACAGTGATATCACAAAATCTCAAAATGGGAGAATAAGGTTCTAATAAGGAAATTCAGTAGTTTATTCCTTTCCAGCCCTTTAAATGCATCCCTGGATGTGTTTAACACTACAGAAATCTACTTTTTCTTGTTTTTGCATAATGTCTAACAGGTGTCCATTCTTATGCATTGTGATAGTTTTTTAGTTATATCTCTTTCAAAAATAATTTTCACAGAAAATAACATACATATTCAGAAAGAGCATAAAAATTGCATTAAATGAAAATAATAGCTGTCAGAGAATGTTAAGAAGTCATTTCTTAATATGCACTAGGAGTTTATGCCATGATGGTGCACTTCGACCGCAAAAACATGATGGTAAACGGAGGGTTAAATTCAAGTTGAAATTAAAATTGAAATATTTTTCAGGAAATTTGGGCGGTCAGATAACTTTATGGATTGGGGGAAGCATGATCGCTCTGGTCAATGTTCCGATAATGATTTCGTCGTTTTTGTTCAAGTACAGTTTGAGGAGAGCGAGCACGACGTTAACGAACAGACAAGAATTCAGTCAGGAGACAGTTACGAGTTTCCAAGATATTATCAAAGCAAGATTGCACAGGAGTTTCTCTTAACTACGATGAAACTTATTTGATTTTTTTAGAAAAACAATTAATTTAAGCCCAAAATCGATCTTGAATCACAAGAGATCTGATTATACGAATCTAAATATTTGTTAATTTGCTTGGTATAAAGTGCGAAATAAAACGATATTGTACTTAGTTATGCGACTGTGACGAAATCTCCAGGAAACGCTTTTTCATATTTATCAAATTTTGAGTTCAGTGTCTAAATTGATGCTACTTTATCTTAGAAATCAAATTTAAATAAAATTTCGGATAATTATGAATGAAAAAATGTTCCAGTCTTTTGTTATAGTCGCCAAAAAACGAACTTGTATTTTTTCTATTCTCGTATTTTGTATTACTTCTTCCATATTCGTTTACAGTCGCTTTACTGTTCTGGATATTTTAAAATAAAATTTTTATTCTTCAATCTCCATTCTTATGAGCTTTCAAGTATTGTATCCTCGTGAAAGAATGTCGGCTGAATTCGGTCATACAGCTGAAGTCATATTAGACGCACATGGGCAGCATCAAAATTCTGGGGGGCACAGAGTACAAAATTTTCCGACGGCCAAGAATGGGCCAAAAACTTCATGGCAGGGCGAAAAACACAATTTTTCGACGTTTCACATATAGGTTAATTCATTTGCATAAGAAGATCAGAAAAATATTTAGCTAAATTAATCCTGAGGGTCTGAGTGGGGTTTTGGTTCAAATTCTGAGGAAACCACTCTCGCTATTTTTTTCAGTAGAATGATCAATTCTTGCTCCCCTTATACTCATCATTTCTTCCAAATCTGCGTGGAAGAAGAATATAAAGGATATGGTCTGTTGCCTCTAATATAGCGCCTAGTTTGTGCGAGAGAATTACAAGATAATTGTCATGCTGGTAATTATAAAGAAGCTATGCGAATAGAGCAGCAGTTACTACCCTTAGTGGGGCTCATTCTAGGGAGGATTAGCCAGAGCGTAACTAATTACGAGGGGTGTTCAATAAGTCCATAGCCTTTTCAAGAGAAATGATCTCTATGTTGCTTTATGTCATTTTGTGTGACCCTTAGGGTCTTTGATGACCACTTGCCACGTTTCGTCCTAATTGCGTTTGTACTTTAGGAGTTATTAATTGATTACAGTGATTATTTTTTAAAATGACCGAAAATTTGATTTTCGAGTAGCGAGCGGTCATACGGTATTTGATGAGGAAGGGTCAAAAGAGCGCCAAAATTTTTAATGAGCTGCAGTCGGTTTATGGTACCAACGCTCTTGCATTTAGCAATGTCAAGAAGTGGGTTGCACTTTTCAAGGCGGGTAGGGAATCCTTCGAAGATGGAAACCGAAGTGGAGCACCAGCGGTTGTGAAAACTCCCGAAAATGTTGAGGCTATCAGAGACCTAGTGATGGCTGACCGTCGAATAAAAATTCGACAGATAGCAGCAACCATGGACATTAGTATTGGCACAGTCCATTCGATTTTGACAGAAAATTTGGGATTATAGAAAGTTTGTGCTCGCTGGGTCCCTCGATTGCTGACAAATGAACAGAAGCAGAATCGAGCAACTTTGAGTCTCAACCTCCTTCATCGTTTTGATGCTAATCCGGAGAAATTCATCAGCCAACTTGTTACTGGGGATGAGACCTGGGTCCATTGCTACGATCCTGAAACGAAACAACAATCTATGCAGTGGTTTGAACAGGGCGGAAGGCCTCCTGTCGAGGCAAGGGTCGTCAAGTCGGCAGGAAAGGTCATGCTTTCACTTTTCTGGGATGCCAAAGGGCCCCTATTGGTCGATTTTTTCGACTGCAAAGACCGCAATCAATGCACAATATTATTCTTCACTTTTGGTCTAGTTGCGTGATTCATCAAGGAGAAACGTCGAGGCATGTTGAGCAGAGGAGTGCTCATTTTGCACGATAATGCGCCGCCACACAAAGCAAAAGTTGCTCAGCAAACCTTGGCCGATTGTCATTTTGAACAGCTTCCACATCCACCCTATTCACCCGACTTGGCCCCTAGTGACTTTCATGTGTTCAAAAAACTGAAATCCGACTTCAAGGGAAGGCGTTTTGACTGATGAGAACGTTAAAGCGACTGTGAAGCAGTGGTTGGACAGTCAACCCGTGACCTTTTGGTTTTCAGGAATAGAAAAGTGTAGGGAACGCTGGTTTAAGTACCACAACATTGCTGGCGATTACATTGAGAAATAAACTCTTCATGTGTTTATATGACTTCTTGCTAATAAAAAGCTATGGACTTATTGAACACCCCTCGTACTTTACTCTCTTATCTCTGTCATTTCTTAGTTATAGTTATCAGCTAATCGATCAACTTTGGTAATAGGTACTTGCAATACTCTACCAGTTTTGGGACAAATTGGCATAAAACGTAAATAACTGATTCTATGCATCAAGCTGATATGATAAACTGAGGTTTCAGACATAACTAGCAAATGGGGCGCTTCGCTGCCCCATCTGCTAGAGTTTTTGTAAACAAATAATATCTTAACCAGTAATTAGTATAAAAATTGAATGACTTCTGCAATGGATCGGCGAGCGGTTTTTATATTTTTTATATCTAGCTGAGCTGTCCGGCGTTGCCTGGCTGAACTTTAGCCTGATAGCTGTATGGGATTGAGATGTCTCTTGTATTTTTATTTTTCGGGACTTTTGATGTTTTTGGGATATTTCTAAAAAATTGTTGGTAAAAACATATTGTATTTTTTAAATTTTTAAAACTGTCTTTTGTCAACCATTTCTTTGATTAAATCCATATTTCTGACGTTATAGAATGGTTCTGAGAATTCTTTATCCTAAATCATATTTTTGATGTTCTGGGATGTTCTGGAAATTATACCATTAGATGGTTTGGGATGTTTTAAAAATTTTGTTTGATCATAACCATATTTTTAACGTTTTGGAATTTTAAAAAAACTTTTGGTCCAAAACCATACTTTGATGTTTTTGGAGGTTTGAAAATTTTTTGGGTCAAAACCATATTTTTGATGTTTTGGGTGTGTTCAAAATTTTTGGTCAAAACCATTTTTTGATGTTTTGGGATGTTTGAAAATTTTTTGGTGCAAACCATATTTTTGATCTTTTGCATCTTGCAGCACAGGATATGTTATAGCACTGGGTATGGTATGTCACGCCCTATCTTATAGCATGGGGCATGTTATATCACGTCCTATTGTATAGCATGGGTATGTTACATCACGTCCTATTGCATATAGCATCCAGTATGTTGTATGCATCCTATCTTATAGCGTCAGGTTCAACTTTTGTACAATGTCCAACTTTGCCCTCATTGTAAACAAATGCAAAAAGTTGCATATTAAATTAGCCGCTAGAAGCAAAAACATTTGGATTTGTATTTTCGAAAGCCGCATGTTTGCTTCTTCTTCGAAAGCCGCATGTTTGCTGCTTTCGGTTGCTTCGCATTAAATTTCACGCGCGCTGGTTTACAAGGTCAAAAATTTTGACTTGGTGCAAGCTCATTTATTCAGTGATTTATTATGTACGTGATTTCCTTTTTAGCCCGTCTCCATACATGTTTTATGATGCCAGATCGTATACTTAAAGTAGCGAATATGGGATCAGCGGTCCCAGAAACTTCAGGGACCAAATTTTGGAAGCAACAGATCAATCTGTGTTACTGCAAAGAGACAAAACAGCTAAATTTTACGCTATGCATAGGTACCTTTGAGCTTTCGTATCTCAGAAACCAATCCGTGAATTTTCTTCAAATTCTACAGTGAGGTCAAGTCATAAAATATCCAAGAATTGGTGGAAACTTCAAAAAATTTATTCGCTGCGAATTTGAGATATTTGATAAAATACACTTACGTAAATCACGTTTTTCTTACGACCTTACATCAGTTTACACTGTAGTGTAAAGTGGTTTGCACCAGTCGAAGCGCTAAAAAGTTGATCTAGGGTGGCTTTAAAATTTTACCCTGCGGCAATTGCATAAGCGGCTAGAGCTACCAAAACCTTTTACATAAATCCGTAGTTTCCGGGTTTCAGGAGTCCGATCGAGCCATTTTAATCAAAAAATTGTAATTAGCGCCCGAGAATACCCATTGAGTGAAAAATATAAGTATCACAAGAGTTATCCAGTGTAAAAACTTTTTTGCCTCACACACACACACACACACACACACACACACACACACACACACACACACACACACACACACACACACACACACACACACACACACTTACACACACAACTCGAAATTAATATTATAGATGCCATTAACATTATAAAATTCTCAAAAGTAGAAACGTTATCATTAGTTCCAAGTCCATACGCTTCAAGCTCATGTATGAATGTGTCCGCAGATGCACATCATGGCCGGTCTTGAGGGTCAGCCGGTCTGAGGGGGTCGAAAATTTGAGCTTTTTTGGGTCAAAATGACCTCAAAAGCTGGAATAAGTGCTAAATGACGTTAAAACTACATTATTCCACAATTTCTGGTCAACTTCAAGCACTTTTGAAAATTTTTCTTTCAATTTTCATCCACTTTTGGCCTATATCTTGCCTCATTTTCCCCAGAAAAGTTCTATTATTTCATTCCAAGTTCTAGCCCACAAACCCCTTATGTTCTTGTCTCTGTGTTCACCTGTATTCATCTTCTAAGAATACGGCTGCGCTATTGTCTTGTGAATTTGTTTTTCTCGTTTCTGATACTGCATTTTGTTTTTCTATAAATTTGCTGGTCAAAAAAAGTTTACGCGTGAGCAGTACTTAGCTGTTCAACCTTTTTTATCATGATTTTTTATGCTCAACATCGAGTCGGCATGCCTTTGGCTGCTTCCGTATAGCGACTTAAAACAACGTCGTTTGCTCACTTTAACGTAACTTTTTTATTATATACATATGCTAATTTTATATCATTGTAAATACTCATATACAATAGTTCTTCTGTATAAATCGGTGCTTTTTCATAGCCGGTTTAGCAAGCTAAGAGATCGTTTGCACAAGTGATGAATATGAAATGGTGAATAAGCTATTAAATCAAGTCGAGTTACCATAATGCGTGACAATGATATCAAATAGAACTTTTGTTTGCATAAATCTCTAAATTCGAATATTTTCTAAGTTATTCATGATTTTCTTTCACGAGCCTGCGCAAATTTATAGAAACGTAGGCACGTTTGGTTGCTGCTGTAACAACGATCTTTATCACCTCAGTAGTCAGCGTCCAGTCCGACGTCAAAGAGGTTTTATCATTTAGCCAATTATCTTCGTTTTACTATCAAGATTTGTTGAAGCTAAATAACTCTTGTTGATACAGAGACAAATTTGCCTATTCGTTTACTTAATGGAAGGCATAGGACATGATCATGCTTTTTTCAAGACTCAGATGAATCAGATCTATCATATCTGAAAGTAGAATGATCATATTCGTGGATTAGCATACCTGTTTATTTGCTAGAGTAGTAAAGCTTCCTGATTTCAAAGTCGTCATGTACAAAGACTCCACTTGAAGGGAGAACTGGGGAACACCTGGGCGTGGAGAGAGGTTTCGGGGGTCTGAATATCCAGTGGACTCCTCTTTCCTCGAGTCGATAAACCCCAGAATTGAATTTTTGGCGCTATTTTTGAAAATTTGGCCCCATCGGACCCCTACAGAGTTCGGCTGCTGCCCACCGACGGACTGAGGCTTGAATCTTCATTGAAGAATTGCAATTCAATTTCTCGGGGGAGAGAGGTAGAGTAAAATTACGGTAAAACAGACGAAAATCAATGCCCAAGTGCTTGAGATATTCAAAAACTTGCAGGCAGGTATGAGCGCAACTTTTTTCACATTTATTTCTTGTATGCTATGCTCTTCGGTTTTTATTTTTCATTTTTACGGACCTAGCATTATTTTATCCTCGTTCTGTAACTAAATAAATTCTCTCTTATTTCCCAATAAGGTATACTTTTTAAGGCTTCGAATTACACACTGGTCGAAGTGTCACATTTAATAGAAAGGATATGGCTGTGAGGCAAAGACGGTAGTGCACTGTTGTGCGCGCACCTACGCGTATGGAACTGGTCCACATTGCCCGAGGCGTTAAATTTTGGACAATGTGCACGTTTCTATGACGGAAACGAAGAAAAAGTAGGTTTTTTTAACTTTCAAATTTAATTTTCTAAAGGTCATGGGTTTGAATATGAATGAGTTTTCCGACGACATGCCGATTTGTTTGTATATTTTGTTCATTACAAACAGGGACGTTTATGACTTAATTAAGCCGCAGGATTTAGCGTATACGTAACGTTGCTCAATATAGATACGAACTTACGCATACGATTAAGATGGACCACTATATTTCCCTTACAAAACTTGCTACCATCGTTTTGATATAAAAAACTTTATTAAATAATTGGGAATATCTGGATGCAATGGATGTACGTTATTCGCTCGATAGCTCGATTTCGGGGCACAACAACATCCATAGCGAATCGGAAAAACGAAAAAGCTCCGTTTGGACGACCAAAACGAGTGAAGTTTTGCTGCGCCGAAATTTTGCTAAAGCCGCAACTATTGTTCCGACAGAGGACAAGTTTCAAAAGTTGAAGAACGTCAAATTGGCCGGATTTTCATTCGTAGCTAGGACGACTAACTGGTGAGACGCATACACGATCTTGGGGAGTCTGGGAAGTCACCCTTTCACCTCGCTATCTTTCCAGAAAAATTTTTTAATCTTCCCTCACACAAACTTTTTCACCACCCCGCTCCCCCAGAATTGGTGATTTTTTAAAAAAATTCGTAGAAAGGTGCCGGTTTAAGGCTTTTTAGGTCTGCTCAAATGCGTCAAATTTTCGTCGCTTCGCACCATATACTCATTTTTTCACTACATTGTGTTCATTTTACTCGAATTTTTTATTTACTTTTAAGAATTTTTTTGCTTTTAACGTTCTTCACCAGAAATACCGAAAAATGATGTTCTGATGCTTACATAGGCTACCGTGTTTTGCCCAGAAAGTAGCACTTTAGAAAATGTTTTTGTTTTACTTTCCCCAGAATTCTCATGCTGTGCATGTCTGGTGATATAACATGTACATTTCGCAGAGATTCAGGAATTGAGACTTGGGCTCTCTTAGGCTGCGTCTAATGATTCTCGAATAGAAGAAGCTATAAATGGGCAGCAGCCTAATTCTCGTTGTGGTGGGGGAGGGTCTGCAGAGATAAAATCGCGAAAAATGCCAAAAATCAAATTTCGGGGTCTACCGGGTTCTTGAGGAGGTTCAGATTCCGGGGTCTAAATCTCTTTGCCCTAATGAGGGCAGAATCGTCGAATCCACGTTTAACCCTGTTATTCGTTTCATCGCCATTTTTTAAAGGCTATTAGGTTTAATTGAAATGTCGACAAATTAATAATTTAAATACTAAAATATGAAAGAACAGATCTTATATTAACTTCATGGTAGTAAATTGATTGAATCGGAGCATTCGAATAAAATTGTTGAGAAAATTAAGAAACAAAATTTGTTCGAAAACTTGAAAAATTGATTTATATATACAGATTTTTTAGTCTTTCTAAACGAGGTCGTAAGCATAGGTTGGCGGCGCCAAAATTCTGAGTGGTGCAATATTTTTCAAAGGTCAAAAAATAGCCTTAAAAATGGTGGTATGGCGGAAAAAGCACTATTTTTTCAACGCGTTTTCTCATAGAGCACTATCCATTGGCATCAAAAAGTGCGAGAATAACAAGAACAAAAATTCAAAAATTGAATTTTGGGGGGAATTTTGGTCTCTGGGGGGTCTTTTGGTTTCTCGGGGGGGGGTGCATACCTCCGAACCCCCATGCCCAGTTTTGCTCGTAAGTGTCTTCGATTTTATTTACCAAGGCTTTTTTTAACCATTTTTCTCTCTTCTTTGAGGACCCTTAAATGCTGTGGCATTCATCAGCGCTTAGATTTTGCCTATACATAGCGAGTGGTACACCGGATAAGAAGTTTTAACCAGTTATTTTTTGGAACGTTTCTGTTTAGTACGCGCTAAATTAAGAGGACGTTACTTATTGAGCTGATTAATTTTTTGTTTTTAATTAAAGAATTTTTAACGGGAATTTTATTGAAATCAAACTTCGATTAAGCCACTTAAGGAAGAAATGCTTTGATCCTCAAACCGATTCTTCCGATTCGTGCTTATTTCTTTAGCAGCTTTAGGTAATTCTTACGTTTTGCCTTTTTTATCCAGGTACGCTCGGATATTCTGGATTATCCTCATCCTTATCGCGTTCGCGTTCTGCTTGTACGAAGTGTATCGCACGATATACGATTTTATCAATAATCCCGTCATAACCACCTACATACTAAAACCGATGGAATCGATCGAATTGCCCTCGCTTTTCATTTGTCTGTCGACTACGATTAGCGCGCGATTCGTCCAATCGGATCGTCCCGGGGCTGACGCCGTATTGAACGCTATGCAAGCGATGAGCGGCGTCACTAACGATTCCGACGTCGTCTACGACGCTAACGACGAATATTTTTCCCTCAACGGACGTCGTCTGAGTGGGAAGGCGTTGGAACGTAATTTCATGGCAATGGGGTGCAGAATTTTTTCATTTAATTTGACTTTTTTATTTTTGATGATTTTTTTAATGATTTTTGATGTTTTTGTATGAGTTTTGGTTAGTTCTTTTTGATTTTAATGATGTTGGAGATTTGTAATGATTTTTTTTAAATTTTGATGAGGGAGTGACCGCAGATGCTCAGCATGGCTGATCTGGGCCATCAACCGGTCTGGGAGGTTGAGTTAATGAGCTTTTTGGGTTTATAATGCCCTCAAAAACTGGTATAAATGCTTAAATATAGTTGGAACTACGTTATTGCAAAGTTTCTGGTCAATTTCAGGAAGTGTTGAAGAAAATTCTAAATTTTCGTCCGCTTTCGGTCTTTACTCTGCCCTGGGATTCGGCAGATTCAAAAAAAGGAATTTCAGAAATTTTTTTCGTTTTTCCGCGTTGTTTTGATGCTAATGAAATGCGGTTTTTCGATACCAATCGAAGAAACGTCGAAAAATGGTATTTAGGTCAAAACCATCAATTTTTCGGCACTTTTTAGACCTTTAAAATTTTTTGGACATTATAATTTAGGTCTTTGAATGTTGCTTATGTATGCTGAATTATTTGAGCAAAGAAAATGAAACTCGATAAATAAATAAACTAAAGTAAATAACTAAAACCACAAAATCGGAAATTTGCTCTAAAAATAAAATAAAAAATAGAATGAAGTGATTGTTTGTTAATTTTTTTTATACAAAACGTCTCTAAAATTGTAGGTATTTCATCACCGTGCAGAAAAATTTGGAATTTGCGAATTTCAAATCTGAAAGAATAGCTTATGTATCTCACTTGGCAGTTTTTCAAAATATCTCGAAGCTTAATTTCGATTCGTTTCAGCTTTGATGTCGATCAAGTATTTTTGTCGTGTCGTTTTTACGCCGATTCATCGGAATGGAAGCCGGTAAATTGCTCAACAATCGTTACTCCCATGATTGACCATCGGTTTGGAAAATGCTTCCGACTTCGAGCGGACCAAAATCAAACTTTCGAAGGCAAGGCTTTATCATTGGTTATCAATTCTAGGTCAACATCCGACGCCGTGAACGAAAGCCTGATCGCAAAGCCTTATCAAGGAGCGTACATTACGATAGGTTAGAGCAGTTCAAGTGATAAATTTTATTCGAGATAAATTTTAATTTAATAAATTTTTAAGATTAATATAAATTTAACATATATATTCTGTAATATTTAGATATTTTAATAAATTTGAATTTAATTTTACTTATACATTGCAATTAAATAAATGTTCTTTGAATTCGTCATTGTTTTATTTTATTTGGGAAAAAGCTTCTGATTCATTATCATGATTTATAAATCGATCTTCATTTTTCGTTGTCGAGACACCAAAAACAACAAAGCGCTTCTGCATAAATCATCTTTCTTTCTTGAGAACAAGATTATTATCATGATAATTATAAATGCAGAGCATTGGTTGTCTGGGAAGTTAGTCAGGGAGTATTTTTGAGCCAAAAAACTGGTATTCATGCGAAAATGGCATAAAAACTATGCTAATTCATAGTTTATAATAATTTTCAGGTACTTCTGCAAAACATTTTTGATTTTCACTAATTTTTGGCCTTCTTTTGCCTTATTTCTTCTGAGAATTTCCTAGTTTTTTAATTCTGAAATTCCTTTGACTCGCGAACCCCCTAGTTGCTTATATTGTTATAACTCCAATTTAAAATGTCAAAAATTTCGACCGCAAATGGTAATTAAAGTTGATGAAAGTGTGTCTTTTCTCTGCAAAGTTTCTGGTTTTTGCTTGTGATTCGCGCCATCAGTAAACTTAGTCAGTAACTGGATATTTTTATGCAAATTATCCAGTCATAATACTATTAAATGGGACGATAAAGCAAAACGGCCTTTCATGAATAATAATTATAGATATTTCTTGCGACCGTTATTCTGTTCGGTTTTAGGCGCGTACACTGAATTTATAATCTTTTCTTTCGGTGCCCTTGTAAGCAATATTCGCCAAACATTTCGGTGGTTTTAATTGACTTATACTTTCTATTCCTATCTATCTCATGCTATTTATTTACTCTTTGTATTTCCTCACATGATTGAACAGGCCAGGTATGGCAGTATTTCATGTGTAGGTTTACAATGATTTTTATTTATTTATTTATTTTATAGAATATTGTTTTTGTTATTGATGTTATTATTATTATCATAGTATTTATGGTGTTAGAGCACATCGATGTAGATTTTCTATTCCTGTCTTGCTCTCGCTATTTATTTACTCATTGTATTTCCACACGTAATTGAACAGGCCAGGTACGGCAGTATTTCACGTGTAGGTTTACAATGTTTTTATTATTTATTGTTTATGATTTTCTATTTCGTTTATTTATTTAATTATTTATATACTTTCTATTAATATTTCTTTTTATTATTATTGATATTAACATTATTATTATCATTATTATCATAATACTTATAGTATCTATAATTTTAATTCGTTTATTTATTTATTTATTCTTCTTTCTTTTTTTTGTTTGTAATGAGAGACAGTCTAGCCAATTAGACTGGTGCCGCTAGGTTGCAGTCATATGTGGGCAGCAAGAAAATTCTAGGGGGGGATGTGTGCAAGATTTTTTAAGGTCAATAAATGACCTTCAAAAAGGTGGTATGGCGGAAAAACACTATTTTTCGACGTTTCTCATTGAGCACTATCTATTGGCATCAAAAAATCGCGAAAAAAACGAAAAAATTTTTAAAATTGAATTCTTGGGGGGTATTTTGATTTCTGGGGTGGGGTATTTTGGTTTCTCGGGGGGGGGGTGCATACCCTCCGGAACCCCCACGTCCAGATGTGGTTGCAGTGACAGTCAGAGGATTAATGGCACGAAACTGTAGCAGCCTTCTTCTTCTCCGATGACCTCGTCTGTTGATATGTTGTTTTTTTCTTTCGTTCCATGTTCCTTTTTCTTTTCTATGTAAGCTTTCGTTTTATAATCCTACCTATTTTTTCTTTTCATTTAGACTTTTGCGCCTCATAAATCATGTAATCTCTCATAATTTATTTTTTAGGTACACTTGTGCTGTTTCACGCGTCCTTTTTGTTTCTTTCTTACTAATAGCATGATGCACCTCTATATTCTATATCTATCTTTCTTTCTTCTCTCCTTTTTTCTCTTTTTTACATTTTTTCTCTTTTCTTTTTTTTAGTATTTACTCTTTTATTTATCTATTTATTTACTTATTAATTTAATTTTTTTCTCATTTTCCTTTTTCTTTTCTTTTTTCTTTTTTTACTTGCTTCTTTCTCGTACTGATGACTTCTCAGTACCCGTAGTTCTAAGGTCTGTTAAATATATATCAAGTTTTTTTCTATTGTTCTGACGATAAGCTCGAAAAAATACGATTTCGCTCAATTCTTTTCGTATAAACGAGCACATATCCTATACGAATTTTTTTGCTGTTGAAGTTTTCCAATTTTCGGCCCTATACGGCTTGATGGCCAAACAATGAAAATGGCCCATAATTAATTATTGTTCTGCAGACTCAAGCTACCAACCGCTTTCTAACGACCGATATTTGGTTTCGGCTCAGTCCTACACGAAAATTGCGCTTAAGCTGACCGCTTACGAACTGTTGAACATGCCAAGCGGAGCCATAGTGCAACCTTGCCTCGAGGATACGACTGATAGCCTGAAAATTTTGAACACCTCGTACAGCATATCGAGTTGTCGGTTCGAATGCACGCTTGCCGAAATTGTTCGCGTTTGCAAGTGCTTGCCGGTTCTGGACAGAAGCATTGTCAAAGGCGGATTATTGAATTCCACCGCTTTCTGCGGATTTGACGATTACAAACTTTGCATAGAGGCCAACGTTTCTGTTTCGGATCTGTCGAAGTTTGCCGTTAAAGAATGCAAAGCGCGTTGCTTGCCTTACTGCAAATACGAAAGGTGATTATTTCGCAAAAAACTAGATAAGAATAAGCTTGACCCCTAAGGTCTTCAATTCATGCTTAAATTCGGCGATTTTCGGTATAATAGTCTTTATTTCCTTTTCATGTAATTCCTAGGTATAAAAATTTTTGATGCTCTCAAAATTTTTTAGGGGCGGATTTAAGGAGCAGGCGCGGAGGTGACTGCTCCCCGTAGCTTGAAATGGTTGGAGATATAAAGGATGGATATGTACTTTACAATGATTTTTGACTATCTATCATCGTAATTTCTTAAATTTTTTCGGCGCTTCGCGCCATATAAATCTATTTATTACATTTATTCACTATTCTTGGCGGCCTGAATGCCATCTTTTTGTAGTTTTCTCCCACTGAATTCAAAAAAGTTTGGCGCTTAGCATTAAATGCTTCAATAGACTCTGCGCCAAATGCATAAACATAGGAAATAACGAAGAATTTAAGTCTCTGAATGTCTCTCTGTCGAAATTTTACCAATTTTCCGGCGCTTCGAGCTCTTTTTCTAGCTAAATTTAAAGAAATTTGAGTAATTTTTGCACTTTTGCTTTAAATTGTAAAATTTTTGCATCATAAATCATTTTGACTTGAATAGTGAAGCTTTGGACCTGGTTTTGACTGTTTTGGAAAAAGCTGGGAATCGCCAACCCCTTGCAAAAATATTAGATCCGCTACTGCTGCGCTGATGTGTGCTATGGAACCTTTTCGAATTAGTTCTTTCACTTCCCAGAACTTTAGACTTCTTTTCGTCGTTTAGAATCACCTAAATAAGTAATAATCTCAAGATATTCAACTTTTCTATCAAAATCTGCTTGAGGCTATTTTCGAGAAGTGTAAAGAAGAGAGCGAAGATTTTTTGAATTGATTTTAGTATTGTGTCGAAATTTAAAAAAATCTGCAACTATTTCTTTCTATTTAAAATAAAGACAAAAGCATTTTGGAACTGTTAAGGCCTCATGAAGGAGTGTGCAATTTAATGAAGTAGCTTTCCGATGTTTCCCATGCTCATCGTACTGTATTCAGGCAAAGCTGGCTTTTGAAGCGACTTCATTTTTGTTGCAAAGTAAATAAACTCTAATGTATTGGAAGATTTTTTGAGTCTGTAATACCTACGATTAGGCAAGGGCAGAAGAGAAAAATAAGATGACTAGGAATACAAAATAAAAAATCATTAAATAAATATGCAGACATACAAATGGGCTCCTGGATTAGACTTTTTTTGCACGACTTCCACTTGCACGCGTGATGCGTGAAAAAGAAATTGCTAAGTCATTAGCGAGCTTTTCACCATAGTCAGATTGTTGCATAAAAGTGCATTTTTCTCCATATAGATTATTAAATTTGACACGGATTTTCAAGAATTCTCCATCTTTTCTGAAAATCCTCATTGAGCGCCAGATTCATTTGCGAGACCGGTTTTTCGTTTGCATTGCGCAAAAAAATTGCCGTGGTAAATACAAGGACCTTTTCTAGAATATTTTTTAGAATAAATATGCCACACAGAGAGTTTTATTCATGTAAAACGATTCGATTTAAAGTAGAGTTATCTTTCACAAGCTCTAAAGCGAATACGCTTTGACCAAAAATTTGTTGTTTTTTTCACAAGAATTCCTTCTTTGTCCTTTCGATGATCAAGAAAATTCATGTATAATATATCTGCTGAAATAAGGAAAATTGGAAAATTCAAAAAAATGAGATCAATTCTGGAAGCGAAGAAAAAGTGAAATCTTTTCACACGTACTTAAAAGTAATAAAAGACATGGGATTTTCTACATACAAGTGTTACAAATCGAGCTGATCTTCCTCCCTAATCTTTGAGGGCGTGCACTAATGCGTCTGAGACTGCGTTTGAGATAGTTCATATATGTGCATTGTACAGCATGGTGTGACTTGCTCGTTTCGCCTCCCGAATGTTACTTTATTTGATTTATTCTGATGTTAAGACTTGAATTCGAAAGCCTGAAAATTGAAAGAAAGCAATAAGACTATCATTTTCGCGAAAAAATGTTTTTTTCGTTTCTATGCTATTATATTTTCTTAGATTCGAAGCAAGCAGTAGTAGCGCCCCATTGAATCCACCCGCTTTCAAAAATTATCTATCAGATGCCCACGTGGACGAATTAATTTGGTTAGAAATCGCGTACAATCGACTAGAAAAGGCGATTTTCACGCAGAGTAGCTCGATGACGTTCGACTTTTTCGTCGGCAATATGGGCTCTCAAGTGACTCTTTGGCTCGGCGGTTCCATGCTCACTCTTTTGCCTTTGCCCTTTTCTCTATTTGCATTTTGTTGTATGGCTGGAATTATGAGGGCGAATAAAGTTTACAAAAATCGAAAGGAAAATTCGTGAAAAATTTCCGAATTGTTTATTTACGCAAAATCACTGTAATGTTTGTATACTTTATAGACGCATGTAAATATAGAAGACGTATACCTACTGTACGAATAGGTATATTTGGTTAAAAATACCTTCGAGTGTGCTACGCGAACTTAAAAATCCTCGCGAATTATAGTCTGTTTCAAATAACTTTGGGCATAAAATTAGGAATTTTCATCAACAGTCCAGCCGATGGTTACTGTAATTACATATCAGATCAATGCTATAATAGCAATCTGTCAACTTATTGTCGGGGATGGTTTTAAAATGTATGACCGAAAGTGTGTGGAACAGACTATAGATATTTCGTGAAAATTTTAAGGTGTTATGCTTTTTCGTATCTTCCTCATTTTGATGATTTCAAGATGAATGCGTACGAAGTCGACTTCAAGAGAGTCAGTAAATTGCAAATTTTAATGTTGTTGTGTCTTTCAAATAATAGAGGGCTCGAAAGGCTGCTCAAAAACAGAAAAAAAGTGTTTAGTAAACGACTCTATCGAAAACTGCTGTGTTTTATTTTTTAATTTTTTTAGCAATTTTTTACTCATTGTTTAAAATTGAAGATCCATTCTAATTTTTGCGCAAATGTACACCTGCTGATATCAGCGATGTAGTAACGATAGGAACCTTATCTGTACACAAAAAAAGAGTGTTAGGTAAAGATTGTAGCCCTGTTTTAATAAGTTTGTTGAGTATGACCTGATTCTTACCGATGAGAGATTAATAGATTGCAAGGTGCGTCGACTTGAATTGTGTAGTCCGTTTAATTTATTCGAGAGCTTTTTCAGTAAATTTTTTCGAAGGCTACAGTATGCCCAACTAAACAAATGGTGATTTATTGTAAGCCGACATCACACTAAACCGTGCGTGTAGACTTAAGCCCGGTTCACACGAGTGCAATCACCTGCAATCTGCAATATGAGACCTAGACAGGGCCGTCTGACTTCCACCGGTTGCAATGCATTGCACCAGTGTGAACGGCGTTGCAACTGCATGCAACTGGCCGTTTTGGTTGCAAGATATTGCAGCGGACGGAATGAACCAAGTTCATTTTTTTGCCTGCAACCGAGCGCAATCCTCATTAAAATTATTTTTTTGCTCGCAGGGGACGCATATCAACGAGGACGCATGCTCGCTTTTTGCACGAACGTAGGTACTTACCCGCGCAGTATATGCTATAGCATCAAAAAATGATAATACGCAGCTAGCAAAACAACCGCGTGCCTATTCCTATTCATGGCTATAAAATGCAGCGCCCTGAAAATGCTTTAGGTACCTATGTTTTTAATAGGTTGCAACCACACCTGGGCGTGGAGCGGGTTTGGGGGGTATGCACCCCCCAGAAACCAAAATATTGAAAAGTTTTTTCGTTTTTTTCGCAATTTTTTGATGCCAATGGATAGTGCTTGATGAGAAACGTCGAAAAATAGATGTTTTTATCGCCTATACCACCATTTTTAGGGCCATTTTTTGACCTTCAAAAAATCTTGCACCCCCAGAATTTTCTTGCTGCCCACGTATGGTTGCAACCCTTGGTCGCACCTGATTGCAGTTTGCATGCTTTAATTTGTGCCGTGTGAACGGCTGCAATCACTGAAACCTAGACGTCTGCGACCGAATTGTAGGTTTCAGGTTGCAGATGATTTCACTCGTGTGAACCGGGCTTTAATTCAAGCATCTATAGTCTGTTTCACATATCTTCGTGCATAATTTCTAAGAATTTTCAACGACAAAAAGCCGAGGGTTACGATAATTATATATCAGATCAATACTATAATCGCCATCTGTTGGCTTATTTTCCGAGATAGTTTTAAAATTTATAACCGAAGT
The DNA here is from genome assembly GCA_036768485.1 of Mermis nigrescens. Taxonomy (NCBI): domain Eukaryota; kingdom Metazoa; phylum Nematoda; class Enoplea; order Mermithida; family Mermithidae; genus Mermis; species Mermis nigrescens. The sequence goes on from JAVLUZ010000583.1 coordinate 600,911, forward strand.
TGTGTGAATCAGACGATGAACATTGCTGTGACTTACTACAGTAAGTGCGCTAAATAGTAATCTTGTAGCAGGAATCGAACCCGTGTTGTTTCGACGACAATCAGACGTTCTACCATTGCGCTAGGCGGAAGTTTTTGGAAATGTTATGCTAGTCTATTATTTATGACAAGCGAATGCGCGAATTCAATCCGCATGCTCCATGATCTGCTGCAAGGCAAGACAAATTTAAAAAAACTCTCCCTTCCTATGTAGCTACAATAATCTCTAAATGACCTACAGTAAGTTAGCCTCGAAAAAGATTTGCTGAATTAGCTCTCGGATAAATGAAACAGATTATAGTTGTCGAATAATTGTTCGGCGAAAAATTCTCAAAGAAAGCTGGAGAGCTATATGTGAAACAGAGGATAAAAATCAGACAACTGTTGCATACTGAGGCATAAACTGATCAATTGTTCAAAAGACACATTTATACTTTTAATTCTTGACTTCATTCAACTGAAATTCTTTGAAAAATTACGATCGAAGGACAAGAAATATAAAAAATCATTCTTTAAAAAAGAATGAATGATTCAGTTGTACTTTAAATTTTGCCTAAGATTTTAAACATTTCTTTCATTTTAAATAATATCAGATTAGCGTAATGTGCCTTAATGTCTTTTCTTGTAAATCATACTAACTTATCTTAAGAACACTATTCAATGTTTCGCGTTGTGGTATTTGCTGTGCAAGTCCTATGCTTTCTAGGTAGAAGTTTTTCAGACTGGAGACCAATCAACATCACATCGAGTAAGGAATACACAAAGTTCGAAAAATGATAAATTAATTAATTAAGATTAATCCTTACGTAATTTTCTTGAGAAAATAATTTAAATTGAACTGTTCAATATCTTAATTCGAATTGCGTCATGAAAGAAAATGTTTATCATATTAAAGATCGGATAGAATCAAATCAAATAACTTTTATGAAAGACTGAAAAAGGTTAAATATGACTATGCAAATTTTAAAAAAAATAAAATTTGAAAATTTGTGCATAAAATCTACTTTATTTATTATGAAACCCCAGGGAAATGAGAAAAATTTGAGGGCCTGGTTGCTCGACTTCGCCTTAATAAAGGTTAACCATTAAAAATTAACTTTTAATGGTTTGTTGGTTGCTCGACTGTACCTTAATGCCAAGACGGAACCATTAATGTTAAGTAAAACCTTAACTAGGGGTTTCGTTAAGATTCGTAAAATCGGGTTGCTCGTCTTAACTATTAATTAATGGTCGAGCATTTGTTATAAGAAGCTTAAGGGTACCATTAAAGAAACCATTAACAAAGAGCTTTAATGGCTGCGTCAAGGAAAATCTAATGGTAGCGTTGAGGTAAGCTAAATGGCTGCGTTAAGGGAAGTTTAATGATTATGTAAAACGCCAACTGAAAAAATACCGTCTCGAATAAAGTCTTCATTTAAATTTATTGTCGATCGACGAGCATGCATCATATTATTAAAGATAAGAATAATGAAAGAAGCTTCACTTTTTAAGTGTGAAAAGTAATCATTGATTTCGTTAAGGTGTAGATCACGACCTACCTTAAGAATTTTGCCTTAACAACACCATTAAAGTCGTTAAGGTAAAGCCCAGCAACCCAGTTTACCATAAATAAACTATTAAACACTTAATGGGAGCGTTTAGACTTCAGTCGAGCAACCGGTCTTAGGGTAGACATTAATAGTCTGAGCCTTAATTAATGGCTGCACTAAGGTAGAGTCCGGCAACCGAAATTAAAATCGACTATTAGACTTCCCTTAAAGTCGAGCTTAATGGTTGAGTCGAGTAACTCGATTTTTTAATGGTTCCATTAAGGTGGAAATCGGACTTAACGCGACCATTAATTAATGGTTGCGTCAAGGTGACCATTAAAGTTAAAGTGAACCTTTATTAATGGTCGAGTCGAGCATCCGGGCCCACTGGTGTATTGAAATCTAATTAAAGTATTGACTAACTAGCAAAGGAAAATGCTCCGCTGGAAGAAAAAAGAAGGAATATACTTGGAATTACGCATCATTAAGGACATAAAAGGAGGGGACTAGGGAAAGTCACACATGCCTGTGAAAGTTTTAAGAATCTGCTAAAATTATACTTCCAGTGAAAAACGCACAAAATCGAAGTATATTCTGCGGCTGTAGAAGGGACTTGCGACTATAAATGCTCAGCACAGCGGCTGACCTGACGAGGAGGAGAAGGTGCTGGTCTTGGGCTCGAAAAATTGAGCTTATGTCGGCCAAAATGACCTCAAAAAACTAATATACGCACTAGAATAGCCTAAATACTACGTCATTACACAGGTTCTGGTGAATTTGAAGCTATTTCGAAGAAAATTGTCAATTTTCATCTATTTTGGCCTTCATTTTGTCTCATTTTCCTAAGAAAATGTCCCATTTTTCCATTCTAGGGCTCCAGAAACCCCACGTGCATTTCTAGTTGCGCCTCTGTCGTAAAAATAAATAGTATGAATAGCTTATTCCTTGAAAAAAGCGATTACTAACTTAAAAATGACATAATATGCATTTTCACGCGAGCATGACATCCATTGCTATTGGGCTGCAATTATCAGAATCGTTTGTAAACCTTTGACGATTAACTAAATATTAATTATGTATTGAAAAAGAAATTTGACTCTGATAAGAAACTGAATCGCTTATTGACACACATCAAAGCTTCTTCATAATTTATTTTTCTGAGTCAGTGAACATGAACAATATTTTGGTAAGCCACGTTTTTTCTGAGGCCACATAATATACTTTGATTTTTTGCGTTTTCTACTGGAAGTTCAATTTTGAGCAGATTCTTACAACTTTAACAGGCATAGGTGATTTTTTCCCTAGTCCCCTCCTTTATGTCCTTAGTGATGCGTAATTCCAGGTATATTCCTCCTTTTTTATTCCATCGGAACAGTTTCCTTTGCTAATACCCAACTTTTAATTAGCAAGATTGAGCTTGATTAAATCAGTCAGTAAAAACATTCGGTAACATGCCACAATAATGATAGCAGTTCAAGAACATAGGAAACGAGATTGTTTTTGAACATAGCATTGTCTTTTTTTAAACAAGACATTATTCTGTTTAAATAGATTAAATGTTTACAGTGTGAACTTTACGCAAATATTGGGTGTAAAGAACACTTACACTCAGAATCATAATCCCGACGTTACGAGAACATTTTGAAAAAATTAAGCTTGTGCAACGTTCTGGAACTAAAGTTAATTATCAGTGTAAATTTGGCACAAGCACTGGGTGTAAAGAAATTTTAACAGACATGATTCGTAGTTCTGACCTTATGCAGAACATTTTGAAAAAAATAAAGCTTCTGCAGTGCTCTGGAGCTTAAAGTTTATTTTTAGTGTAAACTTTACAAAGTACTCGCTGTAAAGAAAACATATACTCAGATTCGTATTTCTATCATTATGGAAAATATTTTGAAAAAATTACATTTTTTTCAAAATAATCTCCAAAATGTTAAATGAATTTTAGTGTAAACTTTACACCTCTACAATAACTCAATAAAAATTTTAAAAAACAAAACAATTCTTTTTTTGGGAAATTTAATTTTCTACAACTGTATGCTATTGAATCGTATGAGTCACTTACACTGAGTTGTGTACGCGCTGCGCAATAATTCCGTCAAAAGTTTGTCTATGTTATAACGTTACGCCAATACTTTACACGCTCTTTGGACACTGGAAATTATGTGTAAGCGAAAACAAAAAACGCGGACCGCGAATGCTTTCATAATCTATCTTTCAAAAGAAACCGCACCTACCAGATGCATCCCTTTATAGCTGTAGGGGGTAGACATATGTTTGCGGTACCCAAGTATATAATAGATATGCGCTAACGCGCTACCTATGATCCTTCGAATCTGTCTGAATTGGAATAATTTCTCTATATTTTCTACTAAGTTTTCATCGTGCTGCGACATTATTTTCTTATTAGCACAACTGGTACTCGATTCTATAAATTCCAACCTTACTAATGCGCTTTGAAAAAATTGTGAAATTGACCAAGGATGAAGCGTTTCAAGGAGTATAATGTGAATTACAAAAATCGTAGGATCTAGTATACAATTTACCCGCCACCGTTTTTTAGCCGATTCAAATAAGCTACAGTGACCCACACTGTAGATTCAAGTAAGCTACAGTGTCCAACACTATTTTTTATCGATGCGAGTCAGAACGTGTTTGATAATTTTTGTGTAAAGTTTGGTCACTGTAGCTTATTTGAGTCGGCTAAAAAACGGTGGTGGGTAAATTGTATACTAGATCCAAATCGTAAAATTATAAATAAATTATTAGTGATTTTACGAAAATCATCGTTCTTAGAAGGACGCTAATAATTGTATACCATTTCATCATTGTTCCAAGTAAGATAATTGGGCCCAGATGTCAATTTTGCTTAAATTGGCGAATAACGGGTGTCCCCTAAAAATCCGGAATTTTTTCAAACGTTTACAATGTCTTCAGTTTACAAAAATGTGTAAAATGCAATATATCATTACAAAGCTCATTCAATCTTCTATCCATTGAACTAAACTTTGGAATTCGTAGTGTAACTTGAGTTCTGAAAAATGCGTACAAACGAGGACATTCTCCGATCACGTGTGTACAAGTTTTATTCCATCAACATTAGCAAAGGGAGGAAGTTTACGATCAGGCATTTTGAGAACGAGGGTGTTCCAAAAAGTACTATTTATGACATTATACGGAGATACTCCGATGGACACGAGTGCACTCGACGCACTGGATCTGGTCGGAACGCTAAAATTATTACAAAAAAGACAGCTGGAACATTTGGAATCTGCATTTAATGACAGTTGCTCTATTTCTGTGCGTCGGGCGGCTGAAAAATATGGTGTTAGCAAGTCTTACATTCATAGAATCGTAAAAAACAAATTAAAATTGCAATATAGAAAAAAACAAACCATTCCGTCACGATCGGATAAACAAATTGCATTAGCCAAAACAAAGTGTGGACGCCTGTTTCGTCGTTTTGGTAACAAACATTTTGTATTGGACGATGAATCGTATTTTACCCTGTCACATTCTTCACTTATTGGTAACAGTGGATTTTACACGAAAAACGCATCTAATGCTCCATCTAGTGTTAAATTCAACAAAAAAGCCAAATTCGGACAAAAAGTAAAAGTATTGTTTAGAGAAAGTTGATCAAAATGTTGTACAAAAGCTAACTTTGAGTACTAGGAAAAGACTTGACACAGTGCGACGCAATGGAGTTATTGAAGCTCGCGATTGAGTGTGATCTATTAGGCTTTTAATGCTCTTTTTGTTGATATATTACTTGTTGAGTTTTTGTTTCTGTTTGTGCAATAAATTAGCCTTTGAAAAAATTCCGGATTTTTAGGGGACACCCGTTATGTTGAACTTGACGATATAGAAAATATGTTTCCTGATAGGACTTAATGCGCTGAGTTCAAAAAAGAAATAATTTCTAGTCGGTCGCAACGCAACGCAAGCAAAGATTTAAAAAGTTTTTTGTTTTAATTGGTTAGATCTTTATACAATCATAGGTAGCGCGTAAGCACGTACCTATAATGATACTTGGATATCACCAACAAATGTCCCCCCTCACAGCTATAACGGCACACCTGGGAGGTGCGGGTTTTTGGAAAGGTAGATAATAAAAAACTTAGATACCCTTTTTTATTTACACTCAATACCGAGCTAGTCGTGAATGTGTAAAGTTTACACCAAAAATTCAAATGATCGGCGGAGGGCCAATTTTTTCTAATGTTTTCCCTGATTAGTAGGTTACGAATCTGGTCTTAAAATTTCTTTACACTCATTAGTTGTTGCACAGGAGTGTTAATTAGACGGTTTTTAACTGTTTCCATGTGAACAAGCATATCTAACTCAGTTTTACATTCTATGCAGTCTGATTGGTTTCAAAAGGTAGATGATTATAAAATCTAGGGGCGCCTTTTTTATTTTTTTAAAGTAATAGTTCCAAATTTAGAGGCGGTTTATTGTAAAGAGTCTAGGACAGAAAAATATTTTTCCTGCCATATTCTCCACTTAGTAGACAGAACGTGGTAATTATCTTTAAAATGTGCCACGTCCTCAGCACTAAACGTCAAAATTTATTTTGTTTCTTTACAATCAATACTGCGTCATTAGTGCAGGTGTAAGCTTTACACTGAGAAATTTTTTTCCGCCCAGAGCGTCGTGGATGATGAATTTTTAAAAAAATGTTCTCCGTAAGGTCAGAATAACGAATCTGACCTTTAAACTTTTCTACAGCCAGTGTTTGTTGAGGCATGAAGAGGTGAACTTTGGATTATACATCCATTTTCTAATGCCGATAGATAACTCCATATTGCATATTGTTTGATCAGATTTTTCTTATTTCAGAGGTTTTTGACTCGTCTTTAATAAATAATTATTTTTATTATCATAAATGTACTATTCCTAAACTTCAGTAGAACGATGAATATTTTTCAATGTAGTAAGTATAATCAAGCTGAAATCTTGGCTGCGAGTTCAGTTGGTGCAATGCAGGCGCGTAGCTACGTGGAGGTACTTGAGGCACAAGCCTACCCTAGAAAATTATGGAAGAAAAATTCTGGTTTCAATATGACATTCTTTTAATAAAGTCAATGTGTGGCGCAAGGTGGAATGTGTCGTTCTGTTATGGTTTGTTCTTATGAATACTATATGTGCATTAGCTAGGAACTATGTGGAATGTGAGGCGGGTTTGGCCGATTTTTTTATGCAGCCAAATAGATTGAGTCATGATTCAGAATCTGGATCGTTCAGGCAATTCATAAAAATAAAATAAAAAATGGCCATAAAAACAAATTCATTTCTGGTAATGCTTAAGATTCAATTAGGAGCCTATCATACTGATATGGGTAATTTTTGGCGTTTTGCGACAAATTTTTTGATAGGCTTTCGTATATTAATCTTTCATGAATATAGGAAATTCGGCAATTCATCCACACAGCCGGCCATTCTTCTGATTTCACGATTTTTATGTCGCAAAATTTTCTGCCTCAAAAGTGAGATGATACAGCATGTTAAATCTCTTCACCTGAAATTCCCTAAAATTTTAAGCTTTGTTTGGAAGAACAAGTAGCCAATATCATACAATGGAAACGGTGATCCGATCTTATGGAAACCCAGTAGCTCACACGCGGATCCAAGGGAGCAGATGAAGGCTAGCGCAGCATTTTCACAAAAACTTAAGAATTTGTTGCATTAACATATGCTTTTAACTTTTGATCTATTGTTAACAATGAGAAAATTAAGAAGAATAATCTTGCTCTTTCTAATGAGCTAAGTCTCGCGTTCTGAATCCTTATAGTCCTTGAAGTTTAAAAACCTTCAAAATTATTCATTTTAAACTGAAAACGACACATTGTGAGCACTCAAATTAAGTTTAGAATAGCAAAAAGGTGCAAAAGTTTTGGCGCTTGCGCCTATTACTTTTTTTACTGTAGAGTTCCAATATCGAGTTTTGAGGATTGAATCACTTAAAATATTCCTACGCTTTACGCCATTTTAGTGCATTTAGTGCACCACTATTTGTCCGCTGTTAACAGACCCATATTCAGGGATGAGGGGGCATGTGTATCTCGAAATAAACTGTGAAAACAATTTCTTTCTTCATTCTTCAGCTTTTAAGCAGAAAATCACCAAATTTTGGACATTTCACACCGAATTGCTTAATTTGTGATTAAAAAATTTATTTAGCCTCAAGCTAGTGGTTTTGAAACACTCCATATTTAGCCTTCATATACAACCGTCGGCATATTTTGCATCTTATGTTTTTCTAGATTATACGCAGAAAATGAGATCTTTTCGAACAATTTGGCTTTGTGTTGTTGAAAAACAAAATTGTTTTTCTTGTGTTTACGTTTAATTAAATCAAGAGTGCATTAGCATTTAATACCAAATATACGAGCATTTGGCAACCTTACATTTTGGTTTTGTGATAAAATGAATTTCTTCCGGCTTCGAGTAATTTTAGTGAAATTTAAGCTAAAAAAATCATCATTTCGACGCTTAACACCTGACAATTATTAAATCAGTAATGTATATTTAGGGCTGCACATCAAGTACTGGTATCTAGAGTAGAAAAAATTATAAATTTTGATGATTAACTTCGGCTATCTTAAGGCTAAATTCAGAACAAAGATTAGCCGAATTTATTGAGATTTTAACGTTACGATTAATTTTTTGCAAACTTTTCCGGGGCGCCGCCACGGATTCCACTGGGGGAGGGGAGGGGGCGCTTGAGCGCTCTAATCTCCTTTCAACCGTAGAATAGAAGATGTCTCTTGTAATCTCTCTCGCCTTAGCAAAGGTATCCAGGTTACAAAATTTGGAAAGTGGCAGCTCTAGTGATTCTGGTCCATAATTGTTTTTAAAAAAATTTTGCATATGGCCTCCAAAATAAAATCCTGGATATGGGCATAGTTGTAATCGCACATGAGTAAGAGGGAAGGATTCGGGTGAGGTGTCGCATCCATAGGTGGGCAGGTACAAAATTATGGGGGGGTGCAAGATTTTTCAAACTTCAAAAAATGGCATTAAAAATGGTGGTACGGCGAAAAGACACCATTTTTCGACGTTTCTCATCGAGCACTATTCATTGGCATCAAAAAATTGCGGAAAAACAAAAAAATTCAAAAATTGAATTCTGGGGGGTATTTTGATTTCTGGAGGGGGTGGGGTATTTTGGTTTCTCTGGGAGGGGGTGCATACCCCACCCAAAACCCCCACGCCCAGGTGTGGTTTAAAAAGAATAATGCTGATGTTAAGAACAATATTGTTTTCCGCGTTCTTGGACTGCTGTCATTATTGTGGCATAACACTGTATGTGCTTACTGACTGATGTAGGTACTCAAATCATGCTAATTAAAAGTAGGGTACTAGCAAAGTAAAATGCTCCGATGGAACAAAAAAGATGAATATACTTGGAATTGTAGACTGTTAAGGATGTAAAAGAAGGGGACTAGGAAAAAGCTACCTAAAGTCGCAAAATCTGATAAAAATCACACTTTCTCTAAGCAACGCAAAAAATCTTAGCAGCCTCTAAAAAATGTCTTTTTAAAATAATTTTCAAAGTTTAAGATAGGAGTGTATAAACGAAATCTATAATGTTTACTTTTTTTAATTGCTGGCAAGTAGCAACGCTACTAGCTTCGTATCCTGATTGATAGAAAACTAAGTGGTATTGTATTTAAAGTTGTTTTATTTTGTTATGAGCATTATAGCAAGCAAAGCAGGGGCCGATTTATTAGTGCACACAATCGTTACGGGCATGCTAGTGTACCTACATTTAGTCTGTTTCAAGTCAACTCACGCGTTTCCTACTGTTTTAAACCAACAATTTCTTTAATTGTTTTGGATGCATCGATGTTTGCTATTTCATTCAAGTGGCTTAGAAAGACTGTTACTTTACTCAATATAATATCCCATAGCTACTGCATAGCTAACGTGCTGATTTTTCAATCATTTTTATGGATAAAAATTTATTTTAATGGGTGGGCCGCAGAATATACTTCGATTTTTGCGTTGCTTAGAAAAAATGTGATTTTTATCAGATTTTGCGACTTAGCTTTTTCCTGGTCCCCTCCTTTTACATCCTTAACAATCCACAATTTCAAGTATATTCATCTTTTTTGTTCCATTGGAGCATTTTCCTTTGCTATTATTAACACTAGTCGGTCATACCTCCCCATCCGATTTTGAGTATTTACCTCTTCGAATATAGCGTTTTTTTGCGTAATTTAGTGTCGAATGACTGGATCCTAAGTTCGAGTCTTAGTGACTCCATAACGAATCTGAGCAAAATAAAGGCGATGTTCGAGCAGAAAATGGTGAAAATTGGGATGGTGGTATAACCGACTAGTACCCAATAATTAATGCTTCTGTGTACCAGCTTAGGCTTATATATACTTACCCCATGCGGCCGAAATGCTAAAAATTTTTTTCTGTATTCCTTGATCCTCCCTCGATAAAATTCTATTTTGCGAGGGCTGCAACTTTTCGAATAATTGCGGCAAAATTATAAATCTTCCTTTTCTTAACTGGTCATGCTCGACTCCATAAGAAAAAATGTTTTACTTAAAAATCTGCGTGTAGTCAATTTCCTCCAATTTTAGTTTTTCTTTAGTGCCCATTTGTAAAATAAAAACTTCAGAACCTCATAACTTTTCGAATGTTCGTGACCGACTCGAAATTTTTTCTTTTTCAAGCTCAGAGCACTCGGTTCTATCGAAAATTATAATGTTTAAAAAACTCAGTGATTCACCGTATTCTCCAAAAAGGCCTAATTTTCACTAACCCTAAACAAAGTATAAGACATGAGCAAGAATATTGCTGTAAAACCATTTTGTAGATTTTCAGACAATCAGTTGTCTTTCAAAATAAGGCACTAGGTCCACATCATAACATCGCAATTAAATAAGATTCGAAAAATACATAACAAATGCTCAATTCTGGCACAGACAATCAGTAAACTCGTATAAATTGGATGATTCCATAGAAAAAGGCCAAAATTGAATACAGTTTGTTTTCGATAGTATTTTTTCATTTGCAGACTTTGGCTTCTTAATCGATTCGGTGGAAATTTTTAGCGACAGCTCCATTTTTCTAAAGCGGCTTCCTTTTAATATGACGGTCATTTATTCCAGCTATTGTACGACAGGGAGCATTAATCAATCCTTCCCGGTTAAATGCGAAGAAAAGTTCAAATCCGCATCGTCGTCCGATTCGATGAAAATCACACGATTTTCTAAATTGTGTCAAACTAATCGATGGACCGAAGAGTCTGAGCAAGAGCTTAGGAGATTATTTCGAATTGAAACTTTAAATTTCGCAACTATGCTAGTTTGTGAAGCTAAATTACCCCTTGCGCCCGAGATTTCGTTGCTCGCTGTTTATCTGATTAGATTAAGTGAGTATCTTAATGACGAAAATAGGTAGGTAACGAAGAACACGACTAATGGAACCAGCGAACCTCCTAATCACCATTTTGATTGCTGGAATAAGAATACATACTTTTTCAATAATTTTTACCTTTAAGCATAAGTTTTCCAAATCTTTCGATCATTTGTGTCAGATTAAATTTTCATGACGGTTTTCAAGGTTTACATGAATTAAAAAATTTTAATAAGGTACTAGTCGCTTCTACTCCCATTTTAATGTTCGACATTTTCCTGCTCAAATGTAACCCTTCTGCGGAAATTTATTATTTATTGATAATGATTTTTAAAAATAATAATAATTGCCGTGTATTTAATTATAAATCAATATGAAAAAGATGAGTTTATTTTTTATTTTAATATTTTTTACATTTATTCATTTTTACAATTATTTTTTATTATTTATTGAAACTCGTCGAAACTTTAAGTGCTGATGCTAGAGTGAAGCCTATAAAGAAACGCTTACCGTACAATGTACGTCATTCGAATTTACGACTCAGTGTTATAGCGTTTGACTATCAATTGGAAGATCCAAGGGTCGAGTCATGCTGACTCGAGGAAATTTAATCGAAGAAGGCGATATTTAATTAGGAAAATGCTGAAAATTCGGATAGGATAAAATTTTGACACGTTTTAGAGCGATGTTTTTTTGCTGTAAACTTTTTTGTAGCACGACTTTGCGAGGATTGTGCAATTTTTTTCGAAGCAAAAAAGATTCGTTTAATTACCTTGCCAATTTCTGGAGTTTCTAAGGGAGATAGAATTATGGAGGTCCGAATCTATCCACGCTTATGTGTGGTCAGAATCATAGATGGACAACATGGTCGATAAGGGGAGTCAGCTGATCTGGTTGAGTCAGAAATGGAGCTTTTTTTCACAAATTTACCTCAAAAACTGTTATAAGCATTAAAATAGAGTTATTTCACAGTTTCGGGTCAATTTAAAGCACTTTTGAAGAAATTTTCTGATTTTCATCTATTTCTGGCCTTGATTTTTTCCTCATTTTGCTTAGAAATTCCCGATTTTTCCATTCTGAGGGTCTGGCTGGACCCATAACCCCCTCCCCTACGTGTATATCTCGTCAAACCCCTAGGCGTCAGGGACACCAACTAGGAATCTTTTCAGTCCTTTCGAGATTTCAATTGTATACTTATCATAGATGCCTCCACCAAAATCAGTAAATATCGCTATCAAGGCGACAAGGCGGATACGCTAAATTGCACCATTTTGCATCCGCCTTCCGACGACGACGTTTTCGAAATAAGACTGCAATGGATTACTCCGTTGCCTACCGTCAGACCGTTAGTCGTGAGCCTTTTAAATTCTCTTCCGATCGCTCCAAAATTGACCGTTATCTTAAAAGCATTTTGAGCCTAATTAGTAACCTGAGAATCAAATTTAAAAAGATTCGTCCAGTCGATGGCGCGTTTTCGGCGAGCAAAACGATAAGCTGCCATTTTAGCATAATTTGAATATTTGACATTTTTTGGAAGTATCAAGGATTATGCTTGCCTGATATTTCTTTGATTATTTTATTTTCAATATACCAACGTGTTGTTTTCAGTCCGCTCAGTACGTCGAAACATTCGCCGGCATACCTGGCGTTTATAAATGCCACGCTTTGATAATCTACAAGCACAGGAAATTCAGCTTCAGGGCTCGAACGAAAAATATAGTTCGTATCGGGCTTTGTCGACGTAAGCTAATTTCGCAACGTTAGTTTATTTGTTTTCATATTAATCAAACGTGTACAGCATGAAAATTCTGAGGGTCAGGCCTAATAAACTTTTAATATTTGCCTTTTTTGGGCTAAAAAACGGTGTGTACACGTCAAAAATACTGTTTTTTTACTTTTCGGACATTGCTCGTCACGCTTTTTACAATTTTTACGAAAAATCGACAATTCTGAAGGTAGCAGTCATTCTGCGGGGAGTCTGTTGCCATTCTAGGGGGGTCAACCCCCAAGAAAACGTATGGTGTACTGTCAACTATTCCTACCTAGATATCTTGGTCAAAATTGACAAATCACGTGAAATTAAAAATGAAAGATAATCAAAAAACGCTAGATTCAGTGAAATTTAAAACGTTGTTTATACCCATATTTTCACTAGCAAAGAAAAATGATCCGATGGAACAAAAAAGGTAAATATACTTGAATTTCTTCATTGTTAAGGATGTAAAAGGAGGGAACTAGGGAAAATTTCCCTGTATGTGCAGAAGCCATAGGAATGTGCTAAACAGTCAGACTTCCCCTAAACAACGCAAAAATCGAAGTATATTCTGCGGCCAGTGAAAAATGAGGCTGTAGTCACAAAACCGTCTCAAGTGTTTCGCAAAAGAGCATGGAAGACACCTCCATGACTATGAAATAATCAATGTATTATCTATTTAATGAAATCTTGACCTTCCACAATTATCTGGCGTAAAAGTTAATAGTGTAAACTTTACACTTACATGGCCAACTCAATAGTTTGCATGAAAAACCACAAAAAATTTCTTAAAATCTTCCAAAATAAAGTAATCATAATACTCGTCATCGTAATCGAAATTACTACAGAAACTCGCATAGGCCGCAGAATATACTTCGATTGTTGCGTTGTTTAGGGTAAGTCTAACTGTTTAGCACATTCCTATGGCTTCTGCGCATATAGGGAAAATTTCCCTAGTCCCCTCCTTTTACATCCTTAACAATGAAGAAATTCAGTATATTTACCTTTTTTGTTCCATCGGAGCATTTTTCTTTGCTAGTCCCCTCCTTTTATTTAATATTTTAAGCCATATATCCATAGGTGGGCAGCGCCGAAATTCTTGGGGGTTGCAAGTAGCTGAATGAATTACGTTTTCCTTTTTGAAGCCTTTACACTAAAATGATCACAGATCAAGAAATATTGCATTGAAAGAGAAAAAAGCTTCAGGACATGCTAACAGTAAAAAACCGTATACTTCACACTTTTATGCAAGAACCATCAGGTGTAAAGAAATTTTAAGCTCAGATTCGTAATCTACAACTCAGGGGCAACATTTTTGAAAAAAGATGGCCCACCGCAAATTGTTTGAAACCCAATGCTCTGGGCTGAAAAGTGCTTCTCAGTGTAAACTTTACACTTGTGCTAAAAACGCACAATCGAGTGTATAGAAAGAAAATGAACTAGGATCTCTAACGCTAAGGTCAGGGCACATTTTAAGCATAATTAGCATGTTCCACCAACTTAGCGGAGTAGTTTAAGAAATGTTGTTTTTCGTCTCGAAGCCTTTACACTAAAACGATCACAGGTCGAGAAATATTGCGTTTAATAAAGATAAAATTTTACGTTTCGAGATATTGTAACCTCTAAACTATAAGAATAATTGGACTGCGCAGAAACCAAAATTTGAGTTAGATAAGCTTTAGGACACGCTAACAGCAAAAAACCCATATACTTTACACTTTCGTGCAACAGCCATTGAGTGTAAAGAAATTTTAGGGTCAGATTCGTAATGTAAAACTCAAGGGCAACATTTAAAAAAAATTGGCCGTCCGCAAATTGTTTGATACCCAATGCTCTGGGCTGAAAAGTGCTTCTTATTGTAAACTTTACACTTGTGCTTATAACGCAATATTGGTTGTATAGAAACGAAATAAACTAGGATCCGTAACGCTAAAGTCATGGTGCATTTTAAGCATAATAGCATGTTCCGCCTACCTAGCGGAGTAGCTCAAGAAATTTCGTTTTTCGTCTCGAACCCTTTACACTAAAACGATCACAGATCAAGAAATATTGCGTTAAAAGAGAAAAAAATTTGTCCTTGAGATATTGTAACCCTCTACATTATTAAACCAATTGGACTGCACAGAAACCAAAATTAAATTAGATAAGCTGAAAACACGCAAGGAGTAAAAACCCGTATACTTTACATTTTTGTGCAACAACCATAGAGTGTAAAGAATGTTTAAGGTCAGATTCGTAATTTACAGCTCGGGGACAACATTTTTAAAAAAAATGGGCCCTTCGCAAATTATTTGATTTTTTGGTTTACACTTTACACACTCATTGCTGACTCGGCATTTAATGTAAATAAAAGGAAAAAATGGTACATCAAGTTTTTTAATTATCTATCGTTTAAAAAAGCCGCACCTCCCAGGTGTTTGCCATTGTTGCTGTAAGGGATGGGACACAAAATTCGCACTCGCTGTGATAAACGTATAAGAAAAAAGGTGGCCAAGTATATTATAGGTAGCTCTTTTCGTTTGCCATAAGTTTTTAAGGAAAATTGGTAATTTCATAATCATGCTGTAATTTTGATGGTACTTGTTTACTTTAAGTAGGAACCATAACAACTAAAACACAACTTTTTACCTTTACGTAATCTTACGATGATCTTGAAGTAATTAAGAAGATACGATTTCTGATTATTACTATTTAAATTTTATCTACAAAGTTTCCAACACTCATCATTTCAAATAAAGTAATGATTTCAATCAGCTATTAGTAACTTAATTTAGGCTAAGCGTCCTAGATTTTCTTGGTTAGCATAATACAGAATAAAGGAATGAGCACAGCGTTCAAGCAAAATCTACACACTTTATTTATTTCCTCTTCCTTTCGTTTCACTCTCAATAACTGATCATTAACGGATGTCTTCAACGAAAAAAATTACGTTTTCATGATTCTTGATTTTTTAAATTTTTTTCATTTTTAGATCGTCGGTTTTTGTTATTTTGCAATAGTAGCTTTAAGAAGCTCGTAAATTCCATACTGAGGTGAGATACAGGAAACTCCAGGTCTTAATCAAGTGTTTTGAATGCCTTACGGACAATTTTTTGAAATCAGACCTGAAATTATAGTGATTCCGTTTTTACTGTAGCTAAAGCAGATTCGAGAAAGCTCGAATTAGTTCGACTCGTTTCCATAATTCTCATCAGTGTTTCGGCGTTATGCTTCATCGCTGCAGTCGTAATTATTGTACTAAAAAGTAGGTAAACTTTGCGTTAATTTTTTACTTCGAAATATTATTTCACTAATAATTTATGTATTTTAAACCGATATGTTACTTATTTATAAAAAAATTCTTGATTCTATCAGCAGCTTGAACTACGAGTATGAAGATTGAAATATTTTTCAGCTCTTAATTTTTTATCTATATACTTAATTTGCATTTTATTGTGCTGAATTCTTTCGTTGTTGATTACCTAATGAAACCTTTTGATTTTATCAGTAGCTTGAACTAAATTAGGGTATTTTGCATCCCAAAATTTTGTTTTGCGCTTGTCATTGTTTTATTTTATGCCGTTCTTTCTTGTTTTTTAATTCCCACTTTATTTTTTATTTTAATTTTTTTCTGTCTCCTTGCCTTTACTCACTAGTAAAAAGAAAACGAACTTAACAAATCGAGCGTACATAATATGCGACAGAAATAGCGGAAAATAAAAATAATATTTATAATAAAACTTATAGACTTCATTAGTAGCTTGAGTTAAAATCAGATATTCTTCATTCCCTAGATTTTGTCAGGTAAAAATTAAAAAGTATTTGTTTTCTTCAACGCTGCGCTTTCGTTTTAAAATTTTATACATTAGTTTTTATTTCCTATTTATAATGCTTTTTTTCCTAACGAATTTAACGTTTTTGATTTCTCTTACTATTACTGTATTTAAAAAATTGCATTTCTCAATAAAAATCGCTACTGTTCAGTAAGACGGGAAAAAAGACATCGGAAACGGCAGGAAAAGCGTGAAAGATGCGCAGTGCATAAAGGAGCCAAAAGAAAGAAAATATTTGAACCGCTGCAGTCGCCTAAGAAAATTTCGACAGTGCCAGCTAAAATTTCAGTAAAATTCGTTCCATTAGCGTCTGCGACCGCAGAAATATCTGCAACATTAACATAGACTATCCTTTAATTTATACTGGAGTCGTAATGAAGCCGAAGTCCAAATTTTTGAACTTTTCCACAGGAATTACGTATTTTTAAAGTCAAAGCCTGATGAAAATTGCGAATATTTCGTATTTTTGCTCTGAAAATTTTAAGCTTATTGATTTTCCGTTTATAGATTTATCAAGATTAATTAAGGTATGTAATTTTGTTCCGATCAGCAGTAAAAATTGGTAATCGTGTTTATTGAGTGCTTCTTAGGATGAAAATAGTTAAATTTCGATATCGAGTGTAATTTGATTAATAGTTTGATTATTCTCTCATTCGTATCGGCGCTTGTTTCCTAGAATTAGCAAATTTTTTTAAATCTATTCGGTAGAGTAATTACTGTCCAAATTCAAGCGACCCTTTTTTTAAAGAAATCCCAATAAAATTAATATTTCACAAAATTAAACTAGCTAGGCTCTGTTAATCAAAAGGTCAGCTGTCTAAATATGGCTGTTTCCGTCTTAGTTTTTAATTTAAAAGTTGTTGATCTTATTTTCGTCTGCATTTCGACGCTACAAAATTGCGGCGAAAAACTCAAAGGTAACTTTATGTTACGTGCGAAATTCTGCTTTTGCAATATTATTTAACTTTCTAAATTCATCCGGGATAGTGCAGCCATTTTTCAGAAGAAGGTTTTTTTGAAATTTTTAAAAATTTTATTTTTTTAAATGCTCATGCTGTCAAAATTTTATGAAACATCATTTCTAATCATAATTTTAACGCGAATCACATTGTTAATTGTTAAATTTATTCGTGGTTTTGTATTTGCTCACGTTACAAAATAATAAACAAATGTGTCGGCGTGCGAAACCCAGGAAATTTTTGTTTGGAGCGCCAAAAAGCTAAATACGGGAGTATTTGAATAATTGTGACAAATGGTAGTTAAAAACCATTTTAAGTTTTGAGGTTTCTAAACAAGTTAGTTTTAAACCCAATCAATTTTCTTCTAACTAACTAGGCTTTATGACTATACATTGGTAGCAGCCGAATTCTTCAGGGTCTGAACGGTGTAAAATCGGCAAAATTAAAAAAAAACATGCCAAAAGCTCAGTTCTAGGGGTATATCGATTTCCGTACAATCTGTCGAATTCCCGTTGGGTCTTGACCCCCAACCAATGTCCCCAACCACGCCCACGTATGTTTATGACCAATAGACCTTACCCAACTCATAGATTTTTTTAGGATAATCGATTGACATTATAGATAGTTTATTCTCTTCCATCTCATACGTCAATTACAGCGTCACTTCCGCTCACTTTTCACGTATTTCTCCTTCATCTAGCTCATAAACCAATTAATTTATGCATTGTTTTCGAACCAGCTTATCAAAAATAGTCGTCAATTATGACAATTTTTACGTTCGCATATAAAAATTATAAATTCATTTGTTGATGTTCGCTGGCTGATTATCAAGCGAATGTGACGTTGATATTAATTTCGGCCGCCCGTAATAAAACTTGCTAATAACATTCAAAGCATCAAAGCCACCCATTTCGCATTAGCTAAAAACGGCGTCGTCCCGTTAGCTCGTTCAAGCCATAGCTACAGTAATACTTATTGAGCTAATATGCGCGTACTTGTAAGCTTTAAGCCCTTCGTAATTTCTCGACAACGTATCACTTACGGGTTTTTATTCTCCGAACTATGTCATAACATTATCCCATTAAAATATAAAGACACCCGTCGTAGCGTGACTGGGCGCATTATCGCCCGGCTGCTATACGTAGCATAAGCTTACATATAAATTGGAGGATTATGGGTAGCTAATAAGATAATAGATCGGTGTAGAAACGAGAAACGACGACGAAAACGTCCGTCCATTGCCACTTAATTTTGCCTCAAAACGACAAAAGACGTTGTTAATTGCGAATAGATTGATGATGATGATGCGCATGAAACGTTCGTTTCGTTTTCGTTTTATTTTTACGTCCACTCCGCAGTTTTTATTACGATTAATTCCCCCTCTCAGCTCTCCAGAACTGCCCGGCTTATTTGGCTAATTGAATAACTCGACCGGTCCCGAAGCGAAGAAGCTTGTCATGCGAAAACGCGATGCATATTGAATTAATGGCCAATGGGAAAGAAGCTAAGTTGTTTGAGTCGGCTTGGCTATGCGTGGACGTGTAGTTTAAGGAAAAATATTCGAGTAGGTCTCGAAACGAAAATTGAAAAGCGGTATTATGGAGTGGAATAGAACGCTTTAATACGGGCCCATTATGCATATAAACTCGTTTGTACAAACAAGCCGATTAAACATTTTCGGGCTATGTGGCTGGTGGCTTACTGTAGTCGAGGCATTGGCCAGCTTACGATCTCAGACGAATTTTTCGGCTTTCGAGCGAGCTAATGACTCCGATTTGGGCTTAGCGAGGGATTTTAGCGATTTAAGACAAAAAAGCCTGCGTCATCGGTATCATTGTTTCTACTGATGCTAAAAAGTGAAATTCGTCATCTTTTGATCTAAACGAAAGATAGTCCTGATTCGCGCTACTTCATCGCCTTTTTTTAATACTTAAACAGCTAATTCTATTTTATCAACCTATCGTTTTTGTTTCTAATTTTATTTTTATGTATTTGTCGCTCTTCGAGCATTTTTCGATAATTACAGAACAACATATTTTTATGCTTCAATCTGAGCAGCACGCGATCCGTTATCACGAAAAACGATGTTAGGAATTAGCACAACCGTGAGCGATTTCAAATATTGAATGAAATTATTATTATTTATGACCGCTGAGGAGGAAGAAAAATCTCTCGTCATAAAGTCAGAACGATTGAAGCTGGGAAATATATGCGTTATACTTTTATTGAATGATAATATATAAGGACGGGATTGTTAGCGTTGATGTCACAGCTGCTTGCAGTTTACGTACTTAATATCTGATTTTGACGCGCTTGATACGATTCCAATTTTGCACCAAATTAGTGTTTATTTGTTTTTTGCATCATTTCGATTCATTATTTGCTGGTTTTGTCGATTTTTATGCTAAAGTTACACAGCTTTCAATCTGGTAACAAAATCCATTGTTCTCATATCATTTATCCATCATTACAATATTTTTGAAACACATTCCCACTTAGATGTCGTAGTTATTATTTTTAAATAATTCTGACTTATTCAAATTTCCTCGAAATTCTGAATCTTCGAAAAATTTCCTGATGCCTCTTTTCTCCAATGTTTCTCTCAAAATGGTATTTCAATAGTATAAAGAAAAAATATGCGTAAATTTATTGAAATATCAATGCTCTATTTCTAAAAAAATTGGCTCGAGCCAAACATAAGTTTTCTATTAACAATTTTTCAGATTTTTGGTAGCACCCACTTAAAGCAAAATAATGGAAAATGATTATTCTCTGAGCATCCTTAGTTTTTCTTCGCTATAATTATCTTAGCTGTTGTCAATTCAATTAAATTAAACATTAGAGGCAAGTAGATTGCAAGCGTTGGTTTGACAAAACATATTAATTTGACCGTTTTTTGTTACCACTTCTTTACACGTCAATACATTTATCAAGTAAAGGACTTGATAATTGTACTTGCTTCAAGACTTTCAATTCATGGAATTAATTTTCTACGATTCATTGTTCTGCACCATTATTTACTACGACAATACTGCAAAATCTTAAATACGACCAATGATAATTTTACAAAAAAATCGAAGTAATAGCCTTAGTCGCACAAAGTAATTTTCTGCCAATTTTAAATCAAGTTATGTGTGAGAAACAAGATCGGAACTAAATAAATATTTTACGCGTTATAAATGGGAATAATATTCTCTATTTCACATTCGACTCCCATATTTGTAAGCAAAGTGCGTTATAAGCAACATTAAAAAAATAATGAAAAAAGCACTTGAACAC
The DNA here is from genome assembly GCA_036768485.1 of Mermis nigrescens. Classification (NCBI taxonomy): domain Eukaryota; kingdom Metazoa; phylum Nematoda; class Enoplea; order Mermithida; family Mermithidae; genus Mermis; species Mermis nigrescens. The sequence goes on from JAVLUZ010000583.1 coordinate 621,662, forward strand.
TCCATTCGGACTCATTTTAGCGTTTATGCTCAGCTGATCGGAAAATCGCTTTTTCGGCTTTTTTCGGCGATTTTGCCTTTATTTCGGCGCTTTTATATTTTGACCCAGCACTGTGCGCCAAGCCTACTGTAGCTCTCTATTCGACAAAGCCGACATCGACTCTTTAATGTCCTTATGTACTACTCAGTCCAACAATCGAAAGTGACGACAAGGTTTATTTAGTCCAATCATATTGCCGATTGTTCTCCTAATAACTGATCCGATTGTCATGAATAACCGGTGTTGCGGAAGTAGTACCTGCCTGTGCGCCATATTATTCGATCGACATAATAGCATTAATGATCATCTTCCTGTCTCATAGGCCGCACCAATTTTACATTTATATGAGGTAAAATGCAGTTAATAATATTCCAAGTATAATCGAGAATTTCGTAATATCCCGCTCTGTAGTACGATTTTACTATACTTGACGTTATAAACACTTGACGTTTTAATTGCAACTTACATAAAACGCAAATCAAGCTTTTGGCATGAACTTAGTGGCGAAAATCGTTTTTTGCTTTTCCCGAGCTTGTCAATTATAAAAATATATAAAACAAAGCTAATTTAGCTATTGTACGTGAATTTGAAGCAATATATAGTGAAATCTCCGATTTTGTCGACATACTACAGGCTATCTTTCACTTGATTTTATTGAGCCACATGTCTCGACAACTTAAAATCGCGATGACTGCGCGTTCGCACTCATTTCGCATATGAAATTTTCAAATCGGTAATCGATTTTTACGATTTTATCTCACTTTTGCATATTATTTTAATTTCGAATGCATAAGGTTGACAACATTTCTCAAGGGAGGAGGAAGAAAAACTATTCTTGTACATGTTGCATTTTTAATTTTCCGTCTTCCTACTTCAATTCCTTCGTCGCACATAAAGCTTTGCACCAGATAAGCAGAATATTTTTTTTATTTATCAAGATATTTCGCTGATAGATAATATGTATAATCTAATTTAGTAGAACGATTTTACCTTTGTTTTTGGTTCTTGCGGTGAATTTCGGGGTTCCAATTCTCAATTAAATATCAGTCTTACACTGTCTTATTCTTGCCGAATAAGCAGAGTGCTAATTCCATCATCAATAACGACAAAATGTATGCAAGGTGATTAAAAACGTGATAAATTTGAAATATTTGCCTCACTTCGCATTAAACGCTATCAATACATATCCCCAAACTACATATTTGAGAACTAGGCTGACTTTTTAAATGCTGAAGTCTTATGTAAACTTTATATCTCGAATACAAAAAAGATAAAATTCGAATAGTGCCAATGCGCAATTTTCATATTTATCTGCATATTTATGAAATTTATCATATTTATCATATTTTTAATCTGCATTTGTCATCCTCTATGAGACTCAGTGATCCAATTTTTTTAATTTGCGAAACTTGCGCGCTCCCCCAGGGCTTTTCGAGCCGAACAAAACGATCGTTGTTATTCCAATTAATTCAATCATTTCGCTTTAATAATATATTAGCTTATTCGAGCTAATCCGAAATTCGCTAGCTAAATCGTTGAAAACTTTTTTGTATCGCAGCATAATGCAACCCAAGAGGGTAATTACCCTGCGATACTAATTTTGGCTTCAATCCTCGATTTTTACGACTTACACAGAGTAACGAAAACATCAATTCGATGGGTTTTCTTCTCGGACGATTCGGGGAGCAATCATCCTTCCTCCGTACCGAGTTCAATACTATTTTTAACGACGTCGTTATTCTTCGATCAATTCATTGGTCTAATTGAAAAATTATGCATGAAACGGTCGGCAGCTAATTGCATGCTATGCTGGGACGTTTATGCGAAACATTCTAACTGCAATAGACAATTTGCATATACACACTCTAAGCGATTACTGTAATTTTGACGCTCACCCAACGAAATTATACCCATTTTGTTCTACGTACGCCCGCATAAAAGGTTCACTGGGCGATATTTACAGTAAGCGCCCGCAGCTTAAGCTTTGCCTTGCAAGCTTAATCCTCAAGCGCCACTTACGCCGTTAGCTTGTTGATCCATTGTCTAAAAATTGCAGTTACATACCCACCCGAAGGGGAAGAAATGGCTCGTCGAGGGGTCCAGCTTTGATGACCCCCATTACGCGCATTAGTCTGATTGATTCGAAACCCGTAATAAAGCGGTTAAGCCGTACGTATAAAAATGAGCATATAATATTATAGGCGGTTATTATAAAAACCGATGTTGCTTGGCATTAAAAATTTAATACCGATAATGCGACATTATTTCAAGGTCCGAATTATGTTTCGTGTTTGTGCAGTTTATTAAATATTTAGTTTTGCGCAATAGCTCGTTCCTGCTCGTCTGGGTCGACTATTTTCCCTTGTGCTTCACGTTCGTTATTCGGATTAGCTTGGTATAAATAAGCATTAAGCTCGTGGCTGTTGATTCCTTTTCGTCGGATGACCCATTTTCATGCTGCTCTGCTCGAATTAGTCTCTAATAAAGTGTCTGTGAGATGTGATGCGTCTCTAAAATGCTTAATAATCGTAACGAAGTGATTTTACGGACAAAATGATTGGACGGAATAAATTCTGTTAGAACTAAAAGTACCGTTTTTGCATTCAATATAATGAAATTTTTTGGGACAGTTGTGATGTTAATCTGTTTTAGTTAGCTTCAAAAGTCTCTAGGAAACGTATTTAAAAACTTTTTAAGGCGAACGTATTTTGAACAATTGACGAAGTTTCCTTTATAAATTTCATAAGGCAATCAAGAATGGTCCCGTAAAGCCAGTATTATTATTATTATTATTATTTTCTTTCCTTTATTTAAAATATTGACGAAATTTTTCAGAAATTTCGATAATTCACCTGCATTTACTCCATGGAAGGATAATCAAGTAGTTAAAAATTCACTCCTTGTTGTCGCGAAAATAGAAATCTAAATATCTATGTACATATAAACAAAGCCTTAAATGCATCTTTTATTCCGTCATCATTTTTTGGACACATCTTCCTTTTTCGTCTGACACATTCTGGAGTTTGTTTCCGATCGCTCCCTTTAATCGCTGAACGTAGTCGTTTTCTTACGCAACAAAGTACTAAGTTCTATGCAATACATTATAGTCTGTTTCATTTATTTTTTTCGTTTTTTTCGCAATTTAATCCGCATATATCAGGCTACAAAAGTGCTTTTAAATTTTGATACAGTAATGCGGCTCAAGTAAAGCAAGAGACTCCCCATAACTCAACATACTGTGGAACATTCCAACTAATATGTTGGTTTAAAGTTCTTTTGTAGGCAATTAAAATTTTTTTACAAACCTCAAAGCTGAATAAAACGGACTACATATATGTAGGAAGATGGACTGTGATAATGTTCTTTTCACCTGTGTCGATTTCAAGGAATAACGAAAACTATTTTTCCATTCATTTTTAAAAAGCATTTCAAAGCCCCGTATCTAATCTTTTACTCAGTCATTCAACATGAGATCCAATTCAATGAGTACATATTCAATGAAATAACTCTAGCCACTGAATCTGAAGTAAAAATAATTTCAAATATCGCATTAATCCAAAATACGTGCAATCGACACCTGTTTGGAACTTACAGAGTCGTCGAAAATACTAATTCGGCGCTTAATTAAGCGACCTTGAACCAAAGGCCGCGTCAACCGGGCCACTACGCCGTCCATATGCGGCTTTTATATTCCCTTTTGCTTCGAAAATCGCTCTCAAAACATACGGTTAGCAAGCTGAGTTGCCTAAAATGTGCGCTTATTATTATCGTGAGTGTACGCTAGAGAAATCTCGGAAAATTTTCGTGCAAGTAGGCGAAATTACGAAGGCCGAAAATCGCCTCCAATTTCGACCGGATAGGTCCCCCGGGGCCCAGTGTGACCTTCTTTCCGCATTACGAAACGCACGTGAAAATAAGCGAGCCAATGGTCAGTCGCCTTCGATTTCCCCAAACGCGCGCGATTTACCTGTTCAATTAGGCGCATTTTCGTATATACTCATAGCAGGTACATATTTCGCATACATTATTTGGCAATGGTTCTTACTGTAGACGAAATGACCTCGCAAAAACGCGAAATTTCTGATCAAAAAAATCGCGACGCCTAGTCATACGTTTAAAACTTCAGTTCTATTACGCGCCCTGATTGGGCCAATTAGGGGTCGGCGTATTCGTAATCGGTCGTCTTTAAGTGTCGGATCACGTGAGAAAGTGGGCGTGGCTTACTAGAGACACGCCCAATCGTCCGAAACCGCCAAAACCTTGTTATTTTATTTATTTCATTGCGAGCTAAGCGTTTGTCGAGCTAAAAGTTTGAATCTGAGATTATTCTTGTATTCGAAAGCGCTTTTTTTGAAAAAAACAGCTGAATGTACTCGTCTATTGTGAGACCTGTGATCAAACATGAGCGTGGGGGCTGGGGGTATGGCTGGACCCCCCAAGATTTTGAAAGATCCCTTAAATCGATAGACTCCCAGAATAAAATTTTTGGTGCTCTTTTAGCGATTTTGCCATATCGGACCCCCCTCCCGAATTCGGTTGCTGATATTCTGTTCCACGAATTTTTTATAGTGTGAATTTTTGGCAAATAGGCTTGATATGATAGTAAATTACAATAACTTATCGTCGTCGCTATTTGGCAAAATGCCTTCGACCGACAAAGTATCAAATTTTAAATCTGCGGAATCGAGAGCATCGGGCGATGAAACGAAGGACGCGAATTTGAACGAAAATCATCATCGAATCAAGGTGGAATCCGGCGAATCGAATTTTGACAATTTTCGGCCGAAATTTTTGGACCAGGGCGAAAAATTGCAGGATTTTGGCCCTAAAAACCAAGAGGCTAAGCAATATTTCGGTTTGGCGCTTCATTACAAAAGATCGTCGGATGATAGTAATAATAGTTTCGTCGATTCGCAAAAACGGACCACGACGAAAACTTCGTTTAGAATTTCGGATATTTTGAGCGAAAATTCGGCGACGAAAATTTCGCCCAGTGGTGTTTGTCAGGATCAACGCTGCGTATATAATTTGAACGCTCACAACGGTTTTACGCTTATCAGTCCGGTTTGCCGTGATAGCGAAGCCGATATCGACGACGGTAACTGAAAAATTGATGATTTAAAAATTTGGCACGTACTCCCTTCATTTTCTACAATTACTTTTTTAGGTCGTTCAATTCAAAAACCTAGAATTTTAGAGAAAATACAAACTTGTTATCGGTTGACAGCTTTTTAGCGACGAATCTCAAATTTACAATCTTGCATAATTTGGAAAAATAGTTACTCAACGAAAGAAATACCTTTTTTGTGTATTTAAAGTGTTTGTTCAAAAAAATTATTTATGTTCTAATAAACAGCGATGATTTGAATTTTTAGGTTATAAACACGAATCCCCTCAAGTCAAAGATCGCAAAGAATGCATATTCGTTTTCCTCTCATGAATTTTTAGGTATTCTAGACGAGGATAAAAAAATCAATGATTGGGGTAAAATTAACATGACGAGCGCATGCAAAATTACACGAATCAGTGAGATTATAATTAATTTTTCATACAGTTCTTAATTGTTTAAAAAATTTTATGCATTCGATTTTATAAAAAATTCGGTATATAAAAGTTGGATAGCTGAGATATAGACCACTTGATGTTGGGTCCGCCCCTCCCCTTGGCCGGATCCTGGATACGGACCTGCATACTCATTTCTCGTCCTCATTCTCGCGAATCTCGCTTTGCGAGTTCGAATACTTCCGGAAACGCTGGTAAGCTCACTCATTCACTGGAGGATCCAGGATTTTCTGACAGGGGTATGCAACCATTAGTTCCCCAAATAATGTCAAAAATTATCTAAAAAATTCGTCCATTGCGTTTAAAAGTAGTGATTTCTTGCAGTCTTTTGACCGAAAATATCATTTGATTATAAGAAAAATTAAATGATTAGAAGTAATGAAAAATCTTGCTCTGTACGTAAACGTACTCTTCCGACGTACAAAATAGGGTTTTTAGAGCGCCGAGAAATTCAATAAATGTCTTTAATGAGTACTACCCGGCGCGTATGCCACGAAAATTTTGAAAAATTATGAAAAAAATGCTTAAAATAATAAAAAGTACACACCTGTTTTTTGTTGCGCCAAAGTATTCTTTAACGACAGGGGGCAGTGCCACCCGCCCCACTGTATCCGCTCGTGCTTTTAATTTCCCTAAAAATATGATTTAAAAATTTGCCGAAATTGTCGAATATTTCAGACCGAAAATCTACGGATTCGAACGAATCAAACGACGACGACGACGTTCATTCCCAGAAATCCGGTTCCGAAAGCGGCGGACACTGCGGCGGCGGAAAATCGAAAAAGAATCGCAAAGCCAGAACGGCTTTCACCGATTTGCAGTTACAAACTTTGGAGAAGAGTTTCGAGCGTCAAAAATACCTGTCGGTGCAGGATCGGATGGAACTCGCGTCGAAACTAAATCTCACCGACACTCAAGTCAAAACGTGGTATCAAAATCGGAGGTGATTATTTTTTAGATATCCTCAAATATTTTGAACAATTGAAACAATTTTTTTGTCGAAATAAAAATGTTAAACTTAGTAATAAATACGAATTGGTCTTAATTCAATAAGCATCGTGGTACGGCTGTCAAGCTTTATTCTTTTTCACTGCAACGAGGCTCGGACATATAGGGTCTACGTCAGAATGTTGTATGTTTTGGCCTGGCTTATTTAATTCACAGTCATTTTTATGCCAATATATCGAAAATTTTATTTAGACGAACAAGGTAGAGTCTGGAAGATGTCTAGGACCAAAATTAAAATTTCCCGCACACGTAAATGATACGAAAATTTCTTTTACTTATCTAATTATTTTTGGTTAATTAATTTTTAGTAATTGATTGTTTAGCGATAATGTTTTGTGTTGCTTGGCTCTAATTTTTGCGTGTTAGAGTTTTAATTTGATTAAGACTTAGGTGTAATGCAATTGAGAAAATACCTTATTTTGATATTAGGAAGACTTTCTATTATTGACTTGGATTAGAAAGCCATGGCTTGTGCAGTTTGAATACCAGCTACTGTTTGTTTTTAAAATCGGATTAATCTAAAATATTCCCATTAGGAAATGCTTACTCGACTCGGAATGCTATAAATTTTTATGGCAAACATATTTAACTCAAGGTTTTTAATAGTAAATTGTCTGGAGGTATGATAGCAAGAAATTTGATGACACTTTCGCACGACAAACTACAAATAATTCATTGTTTATAATATTGACACGATTGAGAAATTCTATTCTTCCGAAAAAAGCGCGTGACCAAATTTTTTCTTTTGCTCTGTATAAGGCACACTGAATTGATAAATAAAAGAGCTAAAAACAAATCAATAATACGTTGGTAATCAAACATCTAAATCTTGCAGTAGAGGCACTCGAATGAACAAAAATTATATTATTGTAGATAAAATTTGCCAAGTAGTCTTTTGAATTAATTAGTTTAGAATCGATCATAAATGGTAAAATTAGTGTAATTTTGTACTGCTAAAGATGCAGATGAAGGCGGACTGGGGTATTCAGATTTTATTCGACGTCTATTTGTGCATTATCCTGCTTTTAGCGTTATTGTGCCAATGCTTAAAACGAATGCATGGCCTCCTCGGCGAGACGCGGAAGGAAAACAGAAATTTTTCTGTGGAAAATTAGACAAAATTAGGGTAAAAAGTTAATGTTTCTTGTGTAAAAGTGCTTGAAATTGACTGGAAACTACAAAAGGCGTAGTTTTTACTGTATATTTAGGCATTTTTCAAATTTATATGCCATAAGCTCAGTACAGCTTTTGAGTTGACCTCTCCCGAGACTAAAGTGATTCTTCAGACCGTCCATGCTACAACTTGCTTCTAAAAGCTTATAACAACTCACTGCGCTATAAAGCTGAAAAGCGAAAGCGATGAATTCATTAAGAGCACAAAGTTTTTTCAAGAAAAAAACTGTAGGAAAGTCTGAAATTCCCAAATATTTTCGACGCTTCGCGCCAAAATGAGTAATTGTGTGTTTTATATATCTTTAGCAGAAATTGCATTTAGAAAGGAAAATTGTCAAATTTTTGGCAATTTTTAGTTTTATTTCTTATCAGAAACCCAGAAATTAGCTAAAATACACTACTAAAGGTCGAAAAACTAAGTATTACCGCACTAAAAGCGCTATTGTACCATATTTTACTACCCAAAACTTTGCATGTACAAAATGTACACAGACTTTTTAGGGACCATGTTTGCACATGTACAAAGGAACCTTGTACAAAAAACACCGCTTCCATATAATATCCGCTGATTTAATTGATTGTACATATATGACTGTGAACTGAATCTAAAAAACATCACGCTTGCAATGCGACAAAACTTCATATATGTATAGTTTTATCAAGCAACTTTACTTTATCTTCCGAAAACCATTTTTGTGGCCATTTTTCGTTATACGCCTAAAATGGATTCCCTGTCACCCTCGAGCATCCGTAAAATAAGAATTGAGCATAATTACTGATAACGATAAGGTCATTCTCAGAAGCTTATTTACGAAGTAAAGTAAAAACTATGAAAATAAAACCTTGATTATGTTTCATTTAAATCTGAGGTTTTATTTTGAATTTATCCGCAAGAATCAGGCTGCAAAAGTATTTCAAGTTATGATGCAATAATGCCGACAATGTCTCCAAATGACTCGATATACTGTAGAATATCGCGTTCGCCGTATTAGTTTAACACACTTTTGCATAGGTGGGCTGAAATTCTGGGGGTATGGGGGAGCTTGTGTGCAAGATTTTTGAAAGGTCAAAAAATAGTCTCTAACATGGTGGTATAACGAAAAAACGCCATTTTTCAACATTTCTCATGGCATCAAAAAAATCGCAAAAAAACAAAAAAAATTCAAAAATTAAATTCTAGGGGTATTTCGGTTTTTTTTTGGTGGGGGGGCTATTAGACCTTTAAGGTGAGGGTGCATACCTCTAACCCCCACACCCACGTGTGCACTTTTGTAGTCACTTTGAATTTTTTGAAAATCCAGAACTTATATGAAACGGAGTGTAAGGAACAGAAAAGAAAAAATCACGAGAATCACAATTACAACACCGTAATCTAATATTTAAATAATTTAGAACAAAATGGAAGCGTCAAACGGCCGTCGGGTTCGAATTGCTGGCCGAGGCGGGCAATTTGGCGGCGTTCCAGCGCGTCCTACAATCGAATCCTTACTGGGCGCCGTACGCCGTCGCCGCCAGCGGCACGTTGGGTCCGCCGCCGCCGTTCGCGTTGCCGCCGGCGGCGGCGTTTAACCCGTTGATCGCCGCTGACTACTTTTTGGCGGGTGGCGGCGGAGGGGCGAATTACTGCATCCCGAGGTCAGTCGCCGCCGCCGCCGCTATGACGCTTCCGATGTCGGTGCCGCCGATTCAAACTAATCCGTCGTCCGTGGCGACGTTTAATTCGTCGGCAGCTTATTTCGGCCGCCTGCCACCGCCGCTGCCGCTCCCGCATCACACGCCGTCTGCGATGGCACTTCTGACGCCGCCGACGACGGCAGCGCTTCTGCCGCCGCCACCAAACTTCGCGACGTCGCCGGAGACGACGACAACGTCGTCGTCGGCGACGACGTCGAGGACGACGTCGACGCCTAGCTCGACGATTTTACCAAAGACATGAGTATGATACTCGTCGTTTAGTGTGAGAATATATATGTAAGTCGTGTTAGCGTGTGCACTCTTGAAATGCGATACAGAGGTACGGTAGCTTTAACGTTGTATGTATTATTTCGAAAAGTGTAAGAGAAAAAATTTATATTGAAATTTGATAACTATATGTATATGTCAGCGTTGCAGTAAGAAAAGTTACCCTTATGCATAAAAATATTCAATAAGTATTAAACCTAAATGGCCAAAAAATTCGTCCAATAAGTAATTTCGGTAAAGGAGTGAAATTTTACCTCGTAACTTTACGAATTTTAGTCAGTTTTCAAACTAACAATTTTAATTAAAAATGACATCATATCCACATGCAGTAACAAAATCTGGGGTTATTGATGCAAAGAAGTGTTAAAAATTCAATTCCAGAATTTACCGGATCATTGGTCAAGGTTTTCTTTTCTGGGAGTCTAACTAACCCCTCAATCCTCAATTTAGGCCCATATGACAAAGCGATTTCCTCGTTTTGCAGTTTATTGTTGGAAACTTTTCCTTATTTACTTAACATATAATATTTTTCTGAGTCACAAAGTCCATTCAAAAGCAATAATGAAGCCAAACTTGTTTTTCTATTCGATCCTTGTTACAATCAAATCAGTTTTAATATGTTTCTATAACTTTAGCTTTGTAATTTATGCATCAAGCGCGCTTATCAGAGCTGGTACTTGTCATTTTTCGCGTTGCATTGTGATTTCTCAGTTTTTCAGCCGTTATTATCTATTGTCAAGAGAGCGTGTGCAATTTGTAGTTGTTTTGATTTAATATTCAGTTTCAGTGGAATAAACGCTTCGAAAAATATGCTGAAGTGCTCTATCGAATTAAGAGCGCCTGTTTTAAAACTCGAAACAATTGAAAAAGCATATTCGCTTTGAAGGAAAATAATGCATTTCTAATTTTTTTCATAATTTTAAAACTGAATATTTTACATAATTTTAAAAGCATTCGTATTTCTAAGGACATCGTTTCAATTAATAACTTTTCTATGTACGAGATACGAATTTTGATTAAAAGCATCAAGCAGAAAGCCGCTATATTACCTTGATTTGGACTCAACGAAATAAACATTTCTTGGTGTTCAAACTAAGTTTTAACTCGTATGATCACAACTCAAACCGTCTTTGAAAACGGCTCATATGAAAATATTGTACGATAATGATATTTGAAATAAGTTTTTGTTCTCTGCTCCCAAAATTTTTAATGTTTTCTTTGATACCTAGAACGCCATTATTGAAACAATCGACAGTTTCTTGCGAATTTTTCTCCGTTGACTCTGTTTCACCATCATTACATTTTTGCGTGATGATTTGATTTTCTTCTGATTATTTCCACTTTTTGCTTTTCAAACAATATGCGAGTCAAGATGTCACCTTTCTTAGAGATTGAAAATTGTCACGATCTGCAGCACGATGCGTAATGATAATGAAGATAAATGCTTCGAGGTGCAGGGGAAGGGGTTTAACCACGAAAATCTGGGAGACCCCGGAATTCGATAGACCCAATCAAATTTTTGGAATGTTTTTCATGGATTTTTGCCACTTTTACACCAGCCAGACCCCCTGAATTTGCTTCTGCTCAAACCATGTTTGTGCCCATCTAATTTTTTATACGCGTTGCCCATTTACCGTACTCTGCCAAATAATCGACTAAACTGATGCGGAAAAAACAGATTGGGCGATAAGCACCTGTGGCGACGCCAGCCTAATCGCGACACACAATGATTAATGAACTTAAACGCCACTAATTATTAGCCGATTATTGAAAAAAGCTCGTTGTTGTGTGCGCCCGCTAATTACGATCGTGCCACGGTTGGTTACTGTCCAGCGAACTCGATAATAATTACCGTATACTTACACGTTCTCCCATTTAATGTTTATGGCCGTAATTAATAATGAGCCGCTTTTCACCTGTTTCCGCCCCCGGGGCATACAATACGCGATCTTCGAGAAAAGCGTATAAGTTAAAAAGTCCTTCGATTGGCAAAAACATTTTGCAGAGAGAGCAGGAAAATGCTATTAGGTCGGCGCGTTTTGAAAGTTTTTGGCACAAAATAAGTAAACACATTAATAAGAAGCCGGGTTGTTGACGTTTTTACAGTAGGAAATGTCATAAAAATCGACTCGAAACGTAGCGCGTTTTACGTTAATTACCGCATTATATCGTATTCGAGTGAGTTTTCGGCGAATACGACGCGTCAAAATGTACAGTCGATGAATAAATAATACGTATTTATTTCCAATTTGCATCATAATGCGCACGGTTTGAATATTATTTTCTACTAGTACTATGTTTCGTAACGCCTAGTTGTCAACATAACCGAAATAAACATATGCAAATGCATATGCCACCAGATGACGCGTGTAATGGCTGTTATATTCTGTGCGCAGGTTAGTTGGAGAAGGCGTTTTTGAACGAATTTTCCGAGAACTATTTTGACGTATTATATCGTATAATTTACGAGCTAATTGAAGCTAACCAACGAGCCGAATAGATATTGTTTGTCGGTCGTTGGGCACCTGTCGATATTAGGTTTTAATGCGATTTTAAGCGCCGCGAATACGCGCTTATTAATGCGGTAAGTGGGAGTGATATTATTAAGAACCTATTGGGTTACGGTAGGTGTGCGATTACGGTAGAAATAAATAGCGCATTTAGTAGGATGACTATGAATGCGGATTTTTTATGTAATTGAGACGAAAGTTGGCGTAAAAAATTTTGGTAAAATTTTTTTAATTTTTTAAATAAACAATCTTGCCGACTGAGACGAATTATGTAAATTTTGAAGATTATTTCCTGTAGATATGATCTTTTGTCAGATTAGCTTCAAAAAACTTCTCACTGATCGGTCGTGATGATTCGAAGCTCATCCTTGAATGAATTAAAATAAATGCTGTGTTACCTTGGCCATCCTATTTCAACTGGCTTAAAAAATTTTTGTATCAGGAAATTCTGATGGCCTTATACGGCCATGTCGTCTTAAACTCTTAATGTATAATGCGCTTCATTGGTCACCAACCAGTGGTCAGAGCATGACTATCCTGGGGATCATTTCAGTATGGGGTCAACCGTGGAGAACTTTTTTTAATCTAAATAATCTTAAAAATCTGTGTTGCCTAGACGTCAAAAGTTCAAATAACTTTTGGCAATTTATGATCAATTTCACATCTTTTATGATACTCGTTTGTTTTTATACCCCCACTTTTTCCATATTTTTCTCATAAAATGTTCCGTCGTTTCCTCCTAAGCTAAGAATCAAGCATACGTGGGCGTGGGGTTGAGGTTTTAGTAGATGCTAAAGCCAGAATAATTAGACTATTTGAAATGGATGGGGTACAGACTAGAATAAGACGATGAAGAAGAAAGTTCGAAATAACTATACAGCAATCAGCAAAACAATTTTTCCACACTAATTTAGCTTCATTAGTTTCTTCTTATTGTAACGAAATAAGTAGGTACCTACATAAATACCCAAAATTTAAAAGTAAAGAGAAGTGATAGCGCAGTCTAATATAATATTTAAGAATAAGAACGAGTATAATTTTTACAGGATCGCTATACTCGTAAATTATTTGGGATTCACTAAACGTAGAAACTCTAGAATTTGAGAATTAGGTAACACTCATGCAGAAACCGCTGATTTCGACAAAAAATCAAGAATTTTGATTAGACACTGTCCCTGAACGACGTTTTATGCGGCTTTGCGTTGTATTTTACCGCAGATTTTACAGATTCATAATTTTACGCGTCAACAAATACACAATGTGTAAATTTTGCATAAGCACTTTGCAGAGAGTGTAGTATTCGTGAAATATAAACAAAACGAGTTTGTTAACGATTAGTCCGACGTTCGAATGGTGACGGATTTTCTGGCACCTCAGCGAACATTTAACGTTAAAATTTTCAAAACTAAATCATCGAACCGTATATCAAGATACACACCTCATTTAATTTTAACCCGGATTTTCGCCGCCATAATTACAGTACGACCAAGGATGCTTCGGGGACCTGCTTCTGTAAAAATGATGTTTCCACTTTATTATGCACTGCAGAATATATTGTACATGCAATCGGATTACTGTATTAACCTTAAATGCGCGTGCTCAGTGAATTTTGGGCAAAATATACGCTACGCGTATTTTTTATGTACGAAATATAACAAATTTGGCTTTTTCAATACGCTAAACCGGTTCTGTATAATGGGGCTATTGTACTTTTTGAATGGGATAGATTTCTAGTCAAATTAATCGCAACAATCGGCGATTTTTACAGATGGATGAAGATAGGCTCCAAAAGCCTCTGCTGGATTGATGCACATTTATTTAGCTGAAATGGGTTCCTGGCACGGCTGTGCATTTGTAAACCTTGGTATAAACTTTTCTATTACGTAAAAAAATTGAAAATAAATAGGTAATATTATATTCATCCCTTTTCCAAATAAAAGATAAAAATTAACATGTAATGATTGAAAATACTACAAAACGATTTTTTTAGAATTTTGTTATATTTTTATTATCGGCACGGCATGATGATGGCCTTCTGAATTGGGTGGACGAAAATTTGAAGTCAGATATCTCGACAAAAGATGATATTTTTGAGCGCTAATTATCGTGTTCATGCACTGGAGGAAATTTTTTGAGAAGTTTCACCTTATATAAAATATGTCGTTCAAGATAACCACACATGAATGATTCCCGGAACATTTTATCTGAGCTCGACTCTGCCGAAAAATGTTTGAATTTGTTTTAAGCTCAATCAGGACAGGACGTGCCGCAAGCATACATGGACCGCAGCCAAATTCTGGGGGTCTGGTTGTTGTAAAAGCGGCAAAAATCCAAACAAAAAATCCCAAAAATTCATGGGCTTATTGATTTTAGAGGTTGCTCTAACACCGGATTCTTGGGGAGGGGTCTAAATCCCCCGAAATCTTCCCCGCGCATGGGTGATTGCAAACAATATACAACAAATAATTCTAGAGGAAGCATTAGAAAATTTTGACATATCATTTTTCAGACTTCTCAGCCTAGGCTGATCGTAAGACTGGAATTATACAAAAATAATAAATCTAAAGCAAAGCGACTCGAGAGTTAAGACTCATTAGCTCAGAAATGTACTAAAATATATTTTGGCGTTTTCAAATATTAGAGGATGTTTGGTTTTTTACTTTGAATGCCTTTTTGCCTAAATGCCCGGTATTATAAAAATTGTATGGTTGTGTCGCACCTATCTTCCCACGTGCCCCATTTTAAGTAAGTTTACTAAATGAAAGATAACGTGGCATGCGGTGCTCAAAAATAAAATAGTAAAGTAGGACATTTTATTGCATGAAAACATATACTGTTCGTTTATAGCTCAGGGCGAATTTTGAAAATAGAATACTGCACCATATATTGTTCACCGTTAAAGCTATGCCAATAAAACGGAACGATTAATGTATGCAAACTTGAATCAGACGCGAAAAAATCATCAATCTATAGAACACGTACAAATTTAAACGAATTTACATCACACAATATATCGATTTATCGAATAATTCATGATATTTTAGCTGCTTGATGTAACATCGAAGATTTGGATTTCCTACAAGAATTATAACAAGGAAAAACACCCTATTAGGTGTTTGCTGTGCTAAAATGATTTTTCAAAATGCACCAGCAGCTAAAAATAGGTTATGTTCAGTCAAATCGTTTGTTCTTATGATCCCCTATAAATTGGTCCGTCGCCCATATGAATATTTCCAAACATGTGGGCAACAAGCAATTTGTCGATTTAGTTAATATTAATTAAATTCAGATTTAATGACTAATCAGTGAATTAATAGGATAAGCGCCTCAACTATACATGGGCAGAGCCGAAATTCTGGGGGTCAGTCAACAAAAAATCTTTATTGACTCAAAAATACCTAGAATCTAATAGTAGGGGTAAAAAAACATTTTTTGCGTTTCTCCTGAGCTTGAATTCATTCAGCATAGGAAAATTGAAATTTTTTGAAGGGGGGTCTGTATGGATTTCTGTGGTTCCTGCCGGGGCCTGCCCCCGTGTGTGATTTCAAACTTTTTTCAACAAATAAACGACATGAATGATACTTTAATCCTTTAATATTTTCAGAGGTGCGAATTTTTAAATCGTTTGCAAAAGTTTGAACATCTCAACGGATCCTACAGATTTGATTCATTCTCAATTTTTTCATTCTAATGCTTAAGATAAATCTGCCGGCAAATTTTGCGCTTCCTAGTATTGGTATTTTCATGCACTCTGCCGAAACGTTGATGTCAACGAAACACATCGGAACCGGACGTTTAAATTTAGTAAAAATAGTACAAAAAAAACAATTTCGTCAAACGAAATTCACATAAAACGAAACTGCAGTAACATGCACTACTTGTAACGGCTCGAAATTTTGGCTAGGGGTCCCGGCAATTTTTAGGGGAAGGGAAGTAAAAGCTCTAATAAAAAGGCATCTAAAAATGGTCAAAAACGCAAGTTATTTCCTAAAATTTCCGAAAATCGGGAGAGGGTAGTCGAAACTTTTCTGACTTTGGGAGATGAGGCGACTAACTTTAGGTGGGGGTATCCGCCCATATATGCACAGCAGAGGAATTCTTGGGGTAGAGGAGAGTCAGGCCCAAAAAATGTTCAAAAAGTTTCTTTTTGGGCTGAAAACAACGGGCACACGTCAAAAAGACTGTTTTTCGACGTTTCAGACAACGTTCGTTCTAGAATATAAAAACAAAAAATAATTCGGAAAAAATAATAAAAAATCGAGAAAATTGAACGAAATATAGTTAAAAATGTGTGTATGGCGCGAAGCGCCGGAAATTTGAGACTTTTGAGCCAAAAATTAGGTTAAAACGCTTAAAAAGATGCACTTTTTACAATTTTTACGAATAATGATCAATTCTGGGGGTGGCAGTCATTTTCCGGGAGATCAGAAGCCATTCTGGGGATAAACCCCCATCCTAACCCCCTCCCCCAGAACACGTATGGATCCGCCCACCCCACCTGTCACATGCCTGAACAAAGCACGATATAATCGATTTTAGAAGACCACTGATTAATTTCGAAATCTGGTCAATATTGAAAAATTTTCAAAGAAAAATTTAAAATAAAAGATATCACACGGATTAGTTACAGTGCACACACGCATTATCGATGGTTAGGATGGATTTAACGGGAGGCATGGCTACAGTAGGATAATGATTGTCGTCGGTGGCCGGATAAAATCGAAACGTCGAGTGGTGCGATCGCGGCGCCGTCGTGGATTTGCCAAATCCGTTCGAAATATCGATTTTCGATGGGCCGAAATTCGTCAGTCCGTTTACGGCCGAATTAAACAGCGACGACCAATAGGAATTGTTCATTTGAAACAATTGTTGAACGGCCATGCTGTTGGCCGCATCGCTCAGTAGTTCTAAGCCGACGGCCGACTGGCGTTTCCATTTAGTACTAGAAAAATAGCAAACATGTAAAAAATCCTAAAAAATCGATAAATCAAATTTTAAAACGTCGAAGGAGTAAGCGAAAAAGAAAAATAAAGGAGAACAAAACAGGTCGAAAATGCAAAAAATATTAAGTCGAAAACCAATAGAAAAATATTAAGACAAAGGAAATGAAAACAATAAAAAAAGATGATAAAAACAGATTAAGTAAAATTTACGAAAAACTGATCGGTAAATAAACATCACTTGGCTTTTTTAATTACGTTAGATAGTGAATCATGAGCTTCGAATAAATTCACAGAAATATTTACAAATCCTTTCAGCTTCCGCACTTTGCATACTGACAGGGGCGAATTCACTCTAGGGCAGGAGGCGGCCTCCTCCATCAACCCTGCTCCTCTGGGAAATAAAAATGGAAGTATTTTTTATTGATTTTCGGGTATCCGTTTAGATATATCTGATTTTTCCAATGGTTTTTGTTGCCATTATTGACGGTTTGGAATTCAAATTTTAAAGTCAGAAGAGCAACTATGGCCCTTTCCAGAATTCTGGAGTGAAACCGCAGTAATGTTGAGATTTTAGCTAGTTTTCCTACGAAAATTCCCAAAACTTTTCGCACTTCGCCCCGGATTCTTTACACTTCAGGTGCGGAAAAAAATGTAATGATTCTATTCATACATGTAAAGTCTCACAATTTTGGGAGGGGCTCCCAACCATTTTTAGGGGAGAGGGTAACTGACCTCCAATTTTTGGCTAAAAATAACCAAAAAGCACTAAAAAACGGCCAGGAAATTCAATTTTGTTTTCAAAAATCGGGGGAGGGATCAAAAATTTTTCAATTTCGGGGGGATGGGGGAGCCAACTCTGGGTGGAGGATCCCCTTCATCCCCTTGTTACATGTCTGATTTTAGTCATCATTAGCTACTTTTTTGTATGAATCTCACAAATTGATTTGGACAATATGAGCACTTTATAAGACAGAAGTTTCAAAAATTTTAAACTATTATTGAAAAAATTTTATTCTAAGTATGATTCTGCTTAAAATTAGATGTCAAAAATGCGGGAGAAAAATGCTTATTGCAAGCATATTGTGGATTCCGGGACTTTTTTGACTGTTTAATATAAAATAGTGACACTGCTTCAATATGAAAATCCCATATTCACCACTACGTAATTGCAAGGCAAAGTGCGATGACATTCATTTAATCCGCTGTGCTTAGTTTCCATTTTTTGTGATAAAATTCATATGCAAGCTGTTAAACGTTTAAAAAAAGGGAATTAAAAAATATGAGTAGCATTATTTTGATTCTCAAAATTATTCATGAGACCATCCGCGTTGTTTGTTCGTCTATCTTAAAGTAGAATTATAAAGTGCTTATTTCTTCAAAACTTTTTGTCTAATAATGTGGTCGTTTTCTTTACTTAATAGCTACTACGGTCTTTGATAGAAGTTTGGATTCTTAAGTTTACCAGGAACTATAAATCTAGCTCGTTTTCAGGAAATAACAAAAGAATAATCAAAGGGGCTAATAAGATTAAATGCAAGGAGTGAAATGAAAAAAATAATTTAAATGCAACGAGCAACTTTATAAATTTGTCAACAGGTCAAGAGCCAACTCAACCGATCTGAGAATTGGCCAGCATATATGGGCATGGGTGTAAAGAGGCCTGGAACTACTAGAATCCTAAAGAATGGCCCATAAAATTCAAAGACCCCGGATTAACATCCCATTTTTCGGTGTTTTTCGCAATTTTTCGATGCGAAAGAAAGAGTTCAATAGAAAATGCAAAGAAATGATGTACTTTTGCACCTAACACCATCTTTATGACATTTCTCTTGACCTTCAAAATTTTTTGGACCTCCTCAGTAATTTAGAAGTTGCCCATGTACACTGGCGAATCAGCTAAACAACCTGAAAAGTAGACTAATCAGATCCCGGGCCGAGGATAATTAAAAGACAAGTTAAATGATATGCCAGAAAACTATAAAACACAAAAGCAATAAAAAGCTATTAAACTGTCAAAACTACTATGAACTATTAATGAAAAATTATTAAATGCGATTTTGGATTTTTATATGATATTATTTATCACACCGTTAGGATTTACATAGACAAAGCGATCTCGCTGTATTGTAAGACTGAAAGTATTAGTCAATGGGTTTCTTGCCTATGTGCTGAACCTGACTCAAAAAATGTTTAATACTCGGAGCTTAACTTATAAATTTCGTTTATTTTCATGCGTTTAATGATGTAATTTATGAATTTTTTTATGTAGAAAGTACAATTTTTTCACTATTTTTATTTATTTATATATTTTGCTTCTAATTATTTTTTATTCACAATTTATATTTTAATTTATTTCCATTCACAATTTGTATATATTTATTTATTTTTCTTTGATTTATCACATTTGTGCTTTTTTCGAAGTAGGGCCTCACCGTCTATTTTGAAACCACGTTTTGACGTTCGTATCACTCAATTTGAGTCGCCTGGCCAAATCGAGGCGATCTTGGACGGATAAATATTTTTGTTTTTCGAAACTTTCCTCCAACATTTGCAGCTGCTTGTCGGTAAAAATCGTTCTGGATTTTCGATTTTTCTTCGACGTTTTCAAATTGCACGCCGAATCGGGACTGCAAATCAACGATCGATCGATTTCGGATCGGTCACAGTGAAGGTGAATCAAGTCTAAAAGCGAGCATGATATTCGAAGCCTTGAAGATAGTCAAGGATAAATAGTCACTTCGTAAAAATTTTAAAAATTATAAAATCGAAGTGATTTTGTAATAGGAAAAATTTGCATTCACAAATTTTAGCTAGAATAAGTATTTGATTGAAAGACAAAGAAATAAAATAAATAAAAACACATGTTAATTTGCACAGAGAGCCGATTTAAGTAATTAAGGCTGCAAAAAGGATGTTTGGGCCATAAATCTAGCGGTTCAAAATTTATTTTGTGGTCTGCCGATCATGTTTGCGGGAAGCGGGTAAATGGCCTTCAATTTTTGGCCAAAAACGGCAAAAAAACAGATGGTCCAAAAAACGAAAGTTTCCGCTAAAAATCAAGAACAGACCGTCCTTGTTCTAACATGCATGGCTCGGGCTATTTTGAAGTGGAACTTGCAGCTGTTGGCTTATTTTATGTCTTCAGGTCATCTACTATTGCTAGCCAATAAAAATGACTCTCAAAACTCCTGGAATCGTTTTAAAACATCTCATAGTGTACAATCCTAGGTTGCTTAAATTTACGCACTTTTAACTAAAATATGATAATATAAATACGAAAACCCGCATAATATAATCAGAAAATGAATGATTTAGTTTAAAGATTGAACCAACTTGAAATTGATCTACTTTTTCAAATCGGAGCTAGTGATGGGTATAATTTATTTGAAATTACTGTCGATACAGATTTAAATTGCTTTTTAAGAAATGTTCTAAGAAATTTCAGGTGATCATTTACTCAGTGGTTCCAATTTCCGAATCCTTTTCACTAACCAAATGCATGATTTTAAATCTTCTTAAAATTGTTTTGTATTTTTAAGCAAGAACATTGAGTAAATTTCAATTTTGAATCTCGCAAACAAGAGTATTATAGAAGGAAACGCCGAACTTTTTTAGCGGACGTTGTTTGTAGTCACAATTTTTTCGAATTTTCTGCAGTCAAATCGTGGTTTGAAACGGAGTAATAAAGAAGAAAGAATATATTTTTTAGGCTGACGTTCATTTGAGTGACTATTTAGTAATTTATTATTTATCTATTTTACCATTTTGTTTTAATTTAATTTTATTTTATCTTATTTTACTCAGACAGCATATTCGAATTTGAGGCAAAAATTGTAAAGAAAATTTGAAGCGTCCCTTACTAACGCAAGGATCGATTTTGGCAAAATCGGGGGTCAATCCACCACAGTTCATCGCCCTGGTGGCTTCATTCTCCTCATCCAATATATCGCTGATCAGGAACGATGCTCGTTTTTTCTCCTCAATTTTCGTCATTTGCACCATAATCAACGATTATTACGAAATAATAATAACAATAATTTGAGTATTTTTGCCACCTAAATAATAATTCGATAGAATTTAAACAGAAATTTCGGCGCGCTTTTTTCGCTCTTAAATCGCAAATAACCCCGGCCATCTAACGGCCGAAATTGAAAAATGATCGACTTTCGGTATTGCAGGCCACAGGAGAATAACAAACGCGCAAACAATACGGAACCGACTCCTTTAACAACTAAAATCACGATTATAATTATTATACGGTTGAGTTTCCAAAAATTTTCCGCCGAAATTTCGAGGACAGGAAGCACAAACTCTCAATAATAATATAATGATAATAATAGTTTAATACTCATCCAAGTGAGTGCATCAACAACGACAATGAGACCCCGAAAACTCGACCAAAGATTTGAGGTCATACGTCGGTCCCATGTGGCCATCGGTTTGGCTGATTTCGGACGCGGAAAATTAGGATGAGTAGTAAAATCGCAGAAGAAATTCTCATGCGTACAATAAACTACTAGAAAACAACACTTAGTGTTATTGTTTATTACAGTAAGCCAGAAGGAATTGGAAAAGTGTGGGAAAGAGTTTAATATGCGCTAGAAGAGTTCCTATGCGGTAAATTCAGATTCAAGGCACGAAACGCGGCTAATACTTGCGAATCGCCGTAGATTACGGTAGCTTACGAATAAGGCAAATGCTCGTTTCCACCCGGCTTCGTTGCCGAACTTCGCGTTTCGTTCGAGTGACCGGTTTTTCGGCAATCGAATTATTATAATTAGCGCGCGCGCCCGGGCCTAAAAAGCTTTTTTTGGGGGCGACGATATTTGTACGTTTTGGTTGACAAAGCGATTTAGACGAGGTAGCTGAGTGAGTGAGTGGGATTTTTAGATTTAGAAATATACGCTCTAAAGTACCTACTATGGGAAATAGTATTTGAAAAACTCATAATAACAATAAAAACCAACAGTGTTCCGAACACGACGAAGAAGAAAGGTCGTTCGGCTATATAATTGGCTTATTAGTCGAGTAAACTACGACGATGAACGGCACTTGTAATGACCCAAAATATTATTACAGTATACAATAATAATAACAATAATAATGGAGTCGAATACTAGTGAGTGACTTTTCTATTGAAAATACCGTTTGTGACTCAATAAACTGGAATATTTTCTCTTGTAAACGCTAGTTCATTGTACATATATTGCCGGAGAGCATGGGAAAAAATAACCGGTCAGCGGGAAGTACCGACTTTAAAGCAAGAAGCGTACGGGTTCGGTATATTTATTCGTATGTTTTGTTACGAAAATTGCCGATTTACTCCCAAAAAAGCCGAATTTTGGCCCGCTTCGATATGCAAATCCAGCGCGCATCGTTGGAGCGGTAATTAATTATTACACGAAACTGGAACATTACTGGTTGAGCGTAATTTCAGGGGTTAAACGATCGCACGCCGGCCGACCGACTGGAGATAATAATTCCTTCTTTTTTCGGGTTGTTACCGTAGCCGAAAATCCGCTCAAATCGGATATTCGTATTTGTTGGAACAAAGAATTTAGTCCTAACCCCGACGGATAATCCCCTTTGGAAAACGCTATTTAATCACCCCGTAATCTCGCCGATTGGACGACGACGACAATGAGTCGAATTCGTTGCGTAATGCCGCCGCGGCTTTGTGACCTGTGACCTTTGGAAGAATAGTCCGGTCACGGGGTCAAATCCTGAATCGACCCACGATTAATTTTACAGTAAGACGAGCAGGCGAAATACTTGTGATTATCAAAAAATTATGCAATGTGGTTTTTACATCGTCCGGCTCGCGAACCATATGCTTGCAGATGTTTACGGAGGACAAAAGTTATTACGTCGTATTATCCATGTTTTTTAAGCACAAATGGGTCAATAAACAAAAGTAAATGTTATGGCAAGAGAAGAGAGGAAAAAATGGATAACTGAAGCCGTTCCTTATTCACTAATTATTGGTGAATTTTAGAATCCTGATATAATACCTATGAGGAGCAAACGATTTTTGTATCTAAAACTAACGCGAAACCCGAGACAAAATTCATTTTTGAAATGGATTGGATTCCTCATGCATAATCGTAGCAAGACTCAATTTCCATTTTGTCAAATTATAATGATCAAAAACCATGTCAAATGGGCCACTTAACTTTTTGGGTGTACATATAAAAGAAGTGAACCGGAGGGAAAAGAGAAAAAATTTAAAAGATCACATTTTAATTTTGTCAAAATCAAAACAATATATAGATTTCAAGCTAGTATAATAACTATGCGCATTTTAATTAAAATTGAGAAAAATCGAGAGTTAATTAAAAACTATTAGCAACGAGGGATGTTATTAAATGGCGCGCCGTTTGATAAGAAAAAATAGATTTTTTGTAGAAAATAATATTTTTTTACAAGATCTCAATAGAATCGTACTCAGTAAATTTCCATATCTTTACTAAAACATTCGCCCCCATTTTCCCTATTGCGCCATTTTTCTACAGGAAAGGTGGCTTACTGTTTGGTTCAGATTAGCTTCGTCACATTCGCAATGATTTTTTTTCGAAATGTTAAAACGAGGAAAGCATTTTTTATAAGGTTTTTCTTATAGAGTAAAGAGTGAAAAGTTAATTACGAAATCAGTTATACCTAAAGCCAATTATGCAACTTCAAATTATATATTAAATTCGACACAGCGAAGTTTGTTAACTAAAAAATTTAATTAGAAAATTCGTTAAATGGTAATATTTTAAAAATTAAAAAGGTAATAAGGAAATACATTTAAAAATAAAAAATATCTCAAAATTAAAATAGATCTAATCGGACTAAAGTTTCGCAAAATCGATCGTAAACTTTAATCCATCGAAGACGTCAAAAAATTAAAATTTTATGACAAACGATTTATATTTTTAAATTTAAAGGAATGAAAAAATTACTTTAACCATTATATTTCATTATTAAAAGCGTCAGCTGCTCTTTTCTTATTTATTTCAACTTGATTAATTCTGACATTTAGACGCATTTTACTAATCATCGGGCTAGAAAAACGGAGAAAAACGTAATGGAAAAGCGAATAAAAGTTTTTGAGTTTTTACTTAAGTTTTTTCAAGTTCTGTATCAAATTTTAAGTTTTTTACTTTTTTTTAAAAGTTTTGAAAGCTTCTAATCCAGTCAGCTTTTTTTGCGTTTTGAAACCTAATTTCCTTCAAAAAGAGCATTTTGGCAGAACTCATCAAAATCGTTTTATAATGCATCGTCGCGTACTCGACTCTAAATACTTCCAACGACCTCGTTTTTTGTGCGCCCAATCGCGGACAAAAGACGACCGTGAATCTCCTCCGATTTTACAAATTCAAACGATGCATAATCGCGCCGGCATTGTGCAAAATGAAAAACGTCCAAAGTTCGTCAAATCGGATTTTGATAAGTCGATCGAATTAGGCTCTTATTAAGCTTTAGTACTGTAACTCTAAATTCGGCTACAGTACCCCTAATTTGATCAAAAAGTTTCCTTTTCCGTTCGAAAAAAAATTTGTGCACGCTTCGAATAACCTTCGAAATCGCTGGCCAACTTTAAAAATTCGGCTCATTAAATACGTATACGTACGCAGTACCTCATACAACAACGCGTAAAAGATAAATTAGCCTTTAAGACGAATTAGGCAGTAAAGGCAACGAGATTCGCGAGATATCGAAGTATAATGGAGTACCGAATTTATGCTTCGGCGGTGCAACAAAAAAATTACGGGCTACTCCGCTTTTTGCTACCTTCTTAATTATTCCATAAAACCTTTTGAGTCTATTAAAGAATAACCCGGAACACAAAGGGGCCACGAATTGCCCAAAAAACCGGTCTATTCGACGAAAGTGTCGGCAATAATCGGCCTAATGCGTACGATAGAGCCGAATTACCTACTTGATTATCCAATCGTCGTTATTACAGTACAACGAGTTACTGTGATAAAAGACGACATTGTGTCAACATCAGGAGTTGAATAATCAACATTTTTTCGGCAAAATCGGTCGCTTTGCCCGAAAAATCAAAAGAAAATCCTATTGGGCTACTGTTTAAAACCGTCCGCTGTACGATTGTATAATTAGTACACGAGTTCACCTGCCAAAAATTTGCCAAATAAACTTCTACAGTAAACCGCATAAATTACCGCGACGCAATAAACCCATTCGCGTGCGAATCAGAAAACGAACGATATTGAAAGATTACGGGTGAGTAGGCGCTTTTGATCTTATTAAAACGCGCCCCGTGCTTTTAGGGGCGAAGAATTATCGCCAAAATTATTATTGCCCCGCCGAAATCGGTTTATTCATTGTCGCTTTCTCAGCCAAAAATATTTCGGGTACTAATTACACACTTAGTGTCAAAATTACTAAGCGAATTATTAACTACATCTATGTATTATATTAGTCGATATTGAAGTCGAATTTCCGGGCCGAATTTTCTCATCGTCAACTTTCTTACTGTAGACATTTAAACACAGGGATCCGCAAGAAAAATTAAACATGGCCGCCGGGCGCATTGACCGTCAATTGACTTCAAAGAGGCGGAAATCGCACCAGTAGGAGTTCATTCGAAATCGTCTATTGAGAAACGATCAATTAAACGCTTGTTCTCACGGCTATTCAAAAATTTGTTGAATAAAGGATGACTTTCGGCAAATTTTATCAAATTTACACGAAGGGCTGTGCAATAATTCGAAATACATCTTAAACATAAGGAAAAATCATATGACAACGAAAAAAGAAAATAATGATAATAGGTATATAATGAGAAATTCACTAATAAGAAAAAAGTTGCAATTCATTTGAACTGAACAATGCAGTGGAGAAAAGTTCCAAATAATGTAAAATAAAATAAAGAAAATATAATTAGAAAATGTAATTGAAATAACGTATTATTCAATAAATATTTAAATATTGTGTTACTAATGCATCAATAAAATTATTCGATTATTTTAATTGATTGAAATATTGTAATTAATAGTGTAAAATAATGTGATTAAAATATCATAATCAATAATTCATTAAAAATAAAAATCATCATTCATTTAAATAGTGTAATTTAAAAAACCTAAAAATGAGAAGGTGCGTGGCGTTTTACAAATTATTTTTAAATTTTCTGCAAGAAATCTGCTTGATTGTACATTCTGGCCGATCAGATGGGTTATTAGGGAATAAGGACCTGAGATTTGCAGCTCTATCGAGCTGATATCGACTTAGCAAATAGTTTGAGCGGATTTTAATTTAGGTTTTTAAAAATTTTTCTAATATTTTGAGCGGATCCAGGATTTTTGAAAGGATGATAAAGCCATATTTTTACCAAACTCTCAAAAGTGGGATCAAAAATTCAATAAAGAATTCATGAGGAAAATGGCGTTTTGCACCAATCTACACACACTTTTTTATTCAAAGTGGCAAATTTATGCAAAAAGGTGCTTTTGAAAATAAAAAAACAGGGAAAATTCTGTAATTTACTTTTAAAATAAAGTTTAATTTATAAAATTTGCAGAGGGATTGTCACAGACTCAAATAACGACTCCATTTGCCATATTGCACTTCGAGCAACATCCGAAACTCGACTGGAAGTCACATCACAAGCAGTGGCGGATCTAGGATTTTCTTAAGGGGGGCGGTACCCCTAGGGGGCGGAACCCTGACTTGGGCGGAAAAATTAGCCGTTTTAAGCCAAAAATCGCAAAAAATCGCACAAAAATGCTTAATTTTGGGCACTATTTTGAGCCAATATGGGGGGGCGGCCGCCCCCTAAATCCACCCTGATCACAAGATATTATCACATCAAATTTGCGACGTGACATTCACTTTCGGCTTTTTTCAGTGTATGTACAACCTACAATAAGATAACATGGTCATTTTTGAAACAGGGATGGGTCGGTTGGCCCAACCTACATAGTTGAAGCCATTATTCCGTATCATTCTTAGCCATCGTTGATCAGATTTTCTAAACTTTTTAAAAAGTGACACGACTAAATCAAATAAGGTTTGCTTTTTCTAAGAGTCTATTACTTCTGCAACAACGTGCTGAGGTTTTAATTGTGCTGGTTAAGCTGCTACTAGTATTAAGCAGAAGTCGTTTTTTAAATCTTTTTGCTGTTTTTTCCAAACATGGCTATGCTATCTTTATAACAGAGTAACTCTAACAAAAAAGATGATTAAACGCGGTTTGTTTTATATGAAACCAAAAGTAAATGTTTACTGGTCTCTTCAATTTTAATTTGATCATTTCAGTCTGTACGGAACAACTGCTCTTTTATCACGGGTTGTTGCATTCAAGCGGCAACCTTTACAATTTGCTAGCAATTGCCAAAATGTGCAACCTTTGATTAAAGCTCAATTATTTTGCAGCAAACCAAAATACCGTGAAGCAAATTAGACGAGTGATATACAATTGAAATAACTTTAAAGAAAAAACAGCTTTTTAGCGTAGGTTAGAAAGGCGAATAATGCTTCTGGGGCGGGTGCTTTCATGACTCAAAAGACGACTTCTGCTTGATTTATTGTAGACCAATAGCTGCTCAACCAGCATAAGTAAAACTTTACCACATTCTTACAGATTTATAAGCCTTTGAACATAACAAATCGCCTTTAAATTTGGTCAATGAAGGACCAATATGTCATTCGTTCTTTAGACATCCCATACTTCGTTGTACCTATCCAAACCATTGGTTTTGAGAAGTAATAACTAGCTCAATAAACCTAAATTTATGGTCGATAAGTTTTGTCGAGCGAGGTACTTATTTAATTGAAGAGTGTTTTTAAATTTTATTTCTGAGATGAAATTGATCATACGAGTATTCTGACAAATTCCAGTAATGTCAAATAGAGATTTTCATGATTAACTTCGGCATAATAAGGCTATTCATTTAGTGTACAGTATAACAAAAACAGAGTACATTATCTACGTATAGCGCTAATTAAAAACTAGAATAACTGACTAGCTTACGAATTCGAATCGTTGAAATGACTCGATCATTCAAATACATCTAACAAAATTCTAAGTCACGTTAAAAAACGATCAATCGGTACTACAAAAAAATATAAGAAATCACATTATCACACGGGCAAGCAGCGAGGAAGGTTTCCAGCTGAGATAGGGTATGCTCAGGACGATTTTGGCAAAAGAAAATAAATTATGTTTCCGTCTATCGCGGAAACGATTTTCCCCAATCTGTTTTACTGCTAAAATAGGCAGAAAATATTTTGATGAAATTTCACACTATTCGTATTTACTGAAGCTGCAAAATGAATAATTGACTACCTTTTGGACGAACAAGGAAAAAAAGTTGTCTGAAAAATTCCCTGATTTTTGTATAGAGTTTTCAAGCAGCCTTCGCTGATGTTTTTGGCAGGTTTCCGAGCAGTTCGAAAAGGTGAGGCCTCCGCAGATTCGGTACATCTTTGTTGAAGCTCCCTAAATCGTTTTTGGCAAATAGACGCCGTGAAAACCGATGGCGATGAGTCGCGGTACTCGGGCCGACGCTACTTCGCGCAAGTCCTTGGCGTCCAATAAAACGACTCGGTTTTCGTCCAACTTCGCCGGGTTGGTCACCGTGAACAGAAGCAAGCCGTCGTCCTCTTCCTTGCCGCTTGGACTCGGCACAAAAATCGGTTCGCCGGCGAACTCCGACTCCGACGGACTCTTCCAGCTCTTCACTTCACCGGATTCGACGTCGTATTTGAACACCTGGAAAAAATATGAGTTTTGGAAACACAGATTGAGGTTCTGAACAAAACATGCATACAGAGGGTTTGTGGGGACCCCTATCAAGGGAACAAAGGAACTTTTCTAAAAAATGAGGCAAAATAAAGGCTAAAAACCATTAAAAATAAAAATTTTTCTTCAAAATTGCTTGAAATTCACAGGGTAGTGTGGAATAACGTAGCTTTAACGCAATCTTTTTTAAGAATATAATCAGGGTGGGCATACATGTAACGGCTTGAAATTAGGGGAAGGACATTTTCAGGGGAGGGGGGGGTAAATGACCTCTAATGTTTGGCCAGAAACGGTAAAAAACGATTAAAAACGGCCAAAAAATGAGATTTTTTCTAAAAATCGGGGGGGGGAGAAGGAGTTCAAAAATTTTCTGGCTTTGGGGAGATGGGGGGACGTCTGAATTTGGGTTGGGAGTCAACCCATCCCCCTGTTACATGTATGAGGATGGGGCGTCCCACCTAATTTCCAACATGTTTTTACCTAATAGCTTCCTTAATTCTTTTTATTTTATAATAATTTTCTAGATATAGTTAGGAGGTCCAATAGGAAACTTATTGACAAGATTTGATCGGTTTTGCCAGTTCATAGTGTAAACTGCAGAAATTAGTGTAAACCTCAGATTTTTGATAGCATTCCTATTTAAAACTAACGTATTTTGCGATCAATGCGTATCTGACGACTCAAACCATTCAAGCCATAAAAGATAATGCATTTTGAGTATAGAATGCTTTTAAATCAATAAAATAAATTGTTGAATCAGTTTGCACAAGTTGTTTACACAAACTTTTGTAGCTTACACCAGGAACAAGCAAACGAAACCAAATCATGTCATCCAGTTTTCTATTGGACCTTTCAACTATGTCCGAAATATAATCAAAAAAAACGTTAAGAATTAACAAAGTTATTAGGAAAAAACAGTTAGGACAGTTAGATGGGACACTCTATATGTACCAGTTTTTGAGGTCATTTTTGGCTAAAAAAGCTCAATTTTCGACCCCCTCCCCCGATCGACCATCCTGTGTATCTATGATATGAGCCAGACATGCACGTCAGGGTTTTCAGCGTCTAGATCATATATGGGCAGCGATCGGACTCTGGGGGACTGGAATCTGGATGCGGCAAAAGTCTCAAAAATCGTAAAAAAACATGCCAAAACTCAATTCTAAGGGATCTGCCAGATTCTCTGGGGTCTAACCCCCTACGTGCACGTGGGGTCTATACCCCCAAAATTGAAATATGAGAAATTTTTCTGAGCACAATTAACCAAAATGAAGGCTTAAAACCGATGAAAATTAAAAATTTTCTTCAAACGTGCTAAAAACTGACTAAAAACTGCAGATTAATATTGTATAAAAAGCTGCTGCATTTAAATTAACTTTTGATGTAATTTCGGCTCTAAAACTCAATTTTTGACCCCAGACACACACACACACACACACACACACACACACACACACATACACACATGAGCGAAGGGGGGAGGGGTGTCGGAGGAAAGTCTCAACTCGCAGGATTCAAATAACCCCCAAGGATTCAGAAAAAAGCCCAGAATGAAATTTTCAAAATTATTCGCGATTCCTTGATGCCGATTAATATTGCTTGAGAAACGCACGAAAATTGTGTTTTTGTCCCTAGGATACGTAATTCAGCACTTTTTATCTTTGAAAATTTTCGGATTCCTGACCCCCAGAATTGAGGCGGCGACTCAATATCGATGCAGGGCGTGGCCGGTCCAGAGGGTCAACTTGTTCGCGTAGACAAGCAGAGAGCATTTTTTAGCTAAAATATCTAAGACTTCTGCAAAGGAGTTGGGATTTATGTCCGATGGCTTCAATTTTTACCTCATTGTCCTAAAACATTTGTTTTTTTGTTTGTGAACGAGAAGAGGGGGTTAGGACACCTTAAACCCCAACATGCATGTCTAGTTTAACCAGAAAATCCGGAAGAGCCGATCCTTTGCTAGAATTCGATTGTTAAATTTTTCAGCTCTCGATTTTTGGTGCCAATGGACAGAGCTTCTTGAGAAACGTCGAAAAAGATATGTCTATCCCTTACTATTCATTCAAGAATCACTCACTACAAAAAGTAAAAAGTAATAGTGATATTTATAAATATTTACTGATATATTTATAATTTTATAGTTACTGATATGTTTCAAAACTTAAAAATCTTTGAAAATATCAAAATCAAATGAAAAGATTGAAAGTACTATGTGAACAAGAAACCAAATATGTAAAGCACACATGGATACATACATTAAAAACGTACGCATATAAAATAAAGGCGTAGGCAACTGAAAAAAGCAGATAAAAAGATTCGTGATCAATTGATGATTTTCAGACGAATATGCTGATTTCTCGATAACACACGAGGAAAACTCTAAAGTATAACAGGAGAATAACATGCATTTTAGTGTGAGAACTATATTAATCCACACTTCCTGGTAAATTTCAAACATTTCGGATGAAACTTTTTGACTTTCATCGATTTTTGACCTTCATTTTGCCACATAATTTCGAAAACATTTCTCATTTTCTTATTTTGGGAGTCTCAGTCACAAAAATGGCACTAACCTCGTTGAAAACAAACTCTTTCCTGTCACTTCGACCTGTCGCGTAAGCATATCGATAAGGCGTGCCGTTGACAGAATCGTAATGGATCGTTGGAAATTCTATAACTAAAATAAGTAACTACGTTTTTCGACTTATAATCAATGAAATAATAGCCTAGACCATGATTTAAGGATTGCAAAATCTAAAAAATGAAATAAAAAAGTCCAGAAGAAAAGTAATTAGTGGTATAATGAATGAAGATGCATTCTTTAATATAAATAATCAAATTTTTCTGAAGGCGATAGCGATAATACGCTATCGGAATTTTTCCGATAAAAACCGGAAACTTTGAGAAATTATTTCTAGTTGTTCTGGAAGGTCAGAAAATCTCTTCAGTGCAAGCTCAGAGTAAACCCTCGTATAATTCTAAAATCCGAAATCTACGGACGAGTACTTAAATATTTCAAATTTGACTAAATTATTGAGAAACAGTTTTTATACTGTTAAGCATTATAGATCCTAACACTTTTGACACCGTTCATTCTTATTTGACGATAAAAGCGATTGTTTTCAATTACCTTAAAACGAACATGTCGGATTATTGTCAAAAATATCTTAATCATACGTTGTAGAAATATTTGATTTGAGCTTTACATTTTCCGCACGATATATCTTGTCTCGAGCAATGAATCGTTCCATCGTCTTTCAAAATGGCGGCGGCTGAGGTGCGAAATTTTCGATTTTTAAGCAAATTATCGCCTGATTTCATATTCTAGAAAGTTAAGGAAACAAAATTCAGCAAATACAAAAATAAGCGAAAAAATCTAATTATTCAGTAAGCACATCAACTGACAACGACGCTGAACAAAAAACCTCGAATCCGGAATTAAGCGAAAATATTTATCGTTATAAAATAAAAAACTCATGATAGAATCAATAATGTATTATCAAAACAGATAAATAATAGTTTAGTAGGATATGTAGTTGTGGCATTTATACTTCGTGAGTGTTTACACCAACCAAATAGAAAACATTAATTAAACTTATTTAAAAATTTTGATTGAATTTACTTTTTCTGAAAAAGGAAAGAAGCTGAAGTCTAGAATATGGTTACTTTTAGAAAAGGAAGAAAACAGCTTGAAATCTCTGGATTTTTTTGTGACACACGTATTTTTAATATACTCATAAAGTAAAGAAATAATGTGGAAAAAAATTTGACTGAAAACGGACTAAAATTAGTGCAGCTACACGAGAACTTCAAAATTGCCTATTTTTCTATGCTTGATTTAGGTAGTTTTTAAGGTTATACCCAGATTCCTTTCCCTTGTGAGGCATAGGCTTAGTTTACCTTTTGCAGGCTGCTTAGGGCTACATATGTCTGATAAAATCGGTGCAAAAGCATAACAAGCAAAATTTGCATAAATTTGCATATTTAGCTTCAGCATTAGACTTCTGAGAAAAATGATTAGGTACCATATTCGTTTCCGGCACTAATGCGATAATTGCTTTTAATTGATAAAAGATTTGATTTTTTAACAGAAAAATACATTTCTTTAGAAAATAGTTGCATTTTGACTTTTTTTCATCTTTTATATAATGTACCATAATCTAAAGTGATTCCGGGGAAAAGATAAAACGAAAAAAACAGTCGACTTACGAGGGGATTGACCAAGGGCAGTACGTATCGATTAAGCGATCCGAAATTGTTCCTGTTCTTGCCTAATCTGTTTTTCCGTAAATCGTTGAGATTTAACGAATACACGACGTCAGAATTATTATAGCTTATCAAATCGATAATCAGACAACCGTCTCGTTCGAAGGCGTTGACGTGATGTAAACAGAAAAATGAGTCCGCGGTGTAAACTCGGCGAACTCGTGACCAATCCGATCGTCGAATTACATGAAATATTACCTGTTTTAATCACATAAATCAGTTTAAATCACTTTAAATCACTATCATTTTCGATAATTTACGAATCAAAAGAGGAATATGATGACACATGGGCGTGGGGGTCTGAGGGGCTGGACCAGTCATGCACATGGTAGTTCGAAGGGGGAGCCTAGACCTCCCCAAAATGGAAAAATGCGAAATTTTCAAGGAAAAATGGGGCGAAATGAAAGCAAAAAATGGATGAATATTGAACATTTTTTCAAAAGTGCATAAAATTGACTAGAATTGTGCAATAACATAGTTTAAACGCTTTTTAGCCTTTATACCAGTTTTTGAAGTAATTTGACCGAAAAAGCTCAATCCTTGACCCCCAGGCCAGTTGATCCACCGATCGGCCATGCTGTGCATCTATGGAGGGGGTCAAAAATAGAGCTTTTTCGGGCCAAAATGACCTTGAAAACTGGAATAAGCGCAAAAATAGCTTTGAAACAACGTTATTACACAGTTTCTTGTCAATCTGAAGCACTTTTGATAAAAATTTTCAATTTTCATCTGTTTTTGGACTCCATTTTGCCTCGTTTTTCCCACAAAATTTTCCATTTTCTAATTTTGGGGAGGGGGAGCGGTGAGGACCCGCCTCCAACCCCTCCCTCACGTGCATGTCTGCTCTGGACTCCTTATAATCTGAAAGACCCACCCAAGTATCGATAGACCCCTGAATTGAATTTCCGGTGCTATTTTCAGCTATTTTGCCCCATTGGACCTCCAGGAATTGGCTGCTGTCCTCGCATAGATAAGAACACATATAATGGAACAGCATGACTGGTCCAGCATGTCAGTATCAGCTTGAGTTGTTTTTGAGTCAAAAGACAATAGAAACTGGTATAAATGCTCAATAGCATAAAAACTGTGCTAATCCACAGTTTTTGATGATTTTAAAGCACTTTTACAGTTGAATATTTGATTACCTAATTTTTTGCCTTATTTATTCTCTAATGTTCCCTGAATTTTTATTCTTTTTCTGCAGTCAAGACCAGACGTGCACTTAAGAGGGCGTGAGTATTTTTATGACACCTTACGGGAGGTAATTGCATAATAATCCATTTATCTATTATACTTGCTAAGATATGCAATAAGATGCATATCATAATTTTTTATATTGATTCTGATTATGCCGGGCTTTTTTCGCAGTAAATTAGAAGCCTTGGATTTCCAGCATTCTTATTCCTCATCAGTGAATCATTATATTATTATAATGAAATTAATTTTAAAAACTCGTTTCCTTGCTTTTAAAGAGAGTTTGAAAATATCATAATTGAATTCATGAACGAGCAGAAGTATATAAAATAGTTTTTACGTGAAGTATTTCTATTCCTTCTTTTGAGCTCTAACTTCTTCAAAATCCAATAATAAGGTTCTAATAATTACAAATTACCAAATTACCGAATAGCATACCTTTCGATGCGATTTCCACGAAAACGCTTTTATAAACGTGCTTTTTGACAAGCCCATTTTGAATAGCTTCAAAGCGTTCATCAGTAATGGCATTTCGAGGAAAATAATATAGTTTTCCGTCATTGCGAAGCTGTGGTAATAGGAGAAAAATCCTCGACTTTTTGGTTTGATGCTAGCAACGACTTTGACTTTCGAGAATCCGTCCAAGTTATCTGAATGAATCGATAACTTTTTTTAATTTTCATTATTTCTATTAAGCCTCTTTGAAGCTCTTTCATTCAGATATGATGAATTTTTTATAGATTTCTTGTTAATTTTTTATTCCCTAATCTTGCACTCGTTTATTAGCGTGCATGCGAGATGTCTGTATTTACATAGTGAAGGCTTAATAGGCTTTGCAAAAAGTTTAGATAACGCCATGCGGAAAATTACACTGATAGGTGAATTGAGTCAATTAAAATAAAAATAATTAAAATAATTAATAAAAATTACCAATGTCTAAAAAGATTTCGGGCAGGGAAAAATTATTCGTGCATTCCAACCTGCCGACGACCTTGGGAATGTAAGTCAGGAATGTACATTAGAATTAGAATTGATGAGCATTAGAAAAAGATATGCAACAATGTGAAAAACGTACATAATTTATAAAAATGTACATCAGACAATCTCCATTAGTCTTAAAAGCACTTGTTATGATCCAATAAAAGTATAAACGTTTTGAACATATCTAATATAAAGCTATCGAACGAGCAGTCGAAAAAGATTTTTCTCTGCGACTCGTAAATAGAAACGGCACATAGAAAAAAGAAAAATGAAAAAACAATTTTGAGATTTATTTCTTGAAATTTAAATTAACGGTAAATTTAAATTGAAAATAAATATACATTCTAAAAATTATTCCTGAAAAATTAGCTTATACATTAATCGCTTCCTTCTGCCTAGAATCAAATTCATTAAAGCTAGATAGTCAATCAATTAGTTGAGATACGAAATTCAAACATTTTCGAAGCGATACTAGAATTCTTGATTATTAGTTAATTCTTAACCACTCTTGATTATTCGTTATTTTTCTGGTTTCACAATAAAATCATTTTTCAAAATTTTTATCAATCAGTTATAAAGATAACCATGCAATTATCTTGATGGGTTCGTAGAGAAATGGGTTTCAATTGTCCAATAGGTTTTCATCCATCGAAAATTTTTCACCTCTGGTATATTTTCAAAAAAATCGAAGAAAAGGACTTGTCTTAAGCGTTTTTAGCAATCTTTCGGCTCAAAAGTGTCTAATGATTGGCTCTTCGTGCCACATAGTCATTGTTTGCCTATTGTTTTGTTCGATGTACTCGATTTTTTCATATTTGTTCGGGATTTTGTTTATGCTTTTATGTTTTAGAAAGAAAGAGCATCATCAGAAATGTCGAAAAATGGTCATTTTAGAAAAAACTTTTGTTTTCATTCTTAAGAATGCCAAAAGATGATTTTTTGGCGCATACCATCGTTTTGATCCCAAAAAGACACTTAAAATAAGAAAAATTTTTAGTTTTATCCCAAGATTTTCTTGAGTGCATGCCTGAACATAATTAGCTTAAAATTAAGTAATTAATTAGAATTTAAAGTGACAGTTGAGCTTATTTGGTTGTTTGAATAAATCCGAATTGGAGATCACAAAAAATTTGTACGCATTTGAGCTCACGCCGACGTTGTACACGTTGCCGTCCCTATCGTAATGAGGATGGGCCGACGCCGAAATAACGCCGGCCTGCTTATGCAGATCGAGCTTAAATTATTTAACAGGTTTTGTTTAAGAATTTTAAAAGCGGCGATGAATAAAACTGAAATTTCTGAAAAGCTTTGCTCTTCTCGTCCCATATTACAAACACCTGATTTCGAGAAACATTTACGTCGAAAAATTATTCGGGTTATTTTAAAAGGCTAAGAAAACGTGCATGGAATAGCTCGAAGGGCACGAAAAATTTTAAAATGGTGATCAAGCAAAAAACCCATGACAGAGCTTAATTCGAGCAATTTCTACATTTCTGTCAAATAAGTGCATTTATTGATAGTAGATCGGAAATTTCGGGTAATATAAATAAAATATAAATAAACAAAATATAATATAGTAGACAGTAAATAAGATAACATAATGTAGATGGACAGTAACCGAATTTTGGGGTCTAGATAAGACAAAATGGGCAAAAATCGAGAAAGACATGTGAAAAATTCAATTCTTGAGGTCTGCCGTAATCTGAGAGTTTTTAAATTCTTGAGGTCTACGCCCCGATCCCCCACGTCCACGTGTAGTTTTAACAGCATACGTGTATAGAGACAAATGTCTAAAAAAGTTGAGAAATGTTTGACGTTCTGTGAATAAGTCGTATTCCTAAAATATTAGCATCCCTGATGAAAATATTAAATATTATTTTTCTCGACTTTTTATATCGAGAATTTTCTATACCGGGTTTTAGGAATCAGTCAATTTCACATATGACGGAGTCTCGAACAGATTCAGAACCCATATGACTCGTGGATTATTGCTTGAAAGATCAATATTTTCAAATCCCACGCACGATAAAGAATAAATACGACCACACATTGGGCAGGGGTCTAGGCTGCTTCCTCTCCTTCGAAAATCCGGCTGACCACCTCCGCCAAAAAAATCGATCGACCCAGAATTCAATTTTGGTGCTACTGTTGTCAATTTCGCCCCATCGGATTCCCCGAATTTATCTATTGCCCACTTGTGAATATGACTCACAATCATACATGGGCAGCAACAAAATTTTGAGAAGGTTCAATGGGACCGAATCGCCAAAAAATTCAATTCTGGGGTGTATCAATTTTTAGGAAGGGAAGTCTTCCAGATTCTGGGGGTGTAGACCCCAGACCCCCTGCCCATGTGTGCTCTCATAAAAAAAACAAGACTCACCTTATTCAGCGTCTCTAAGCTTGAAGGATCAATCTGATTCAATTCAGTGCTTTCAGTGGTCGCCCAAACCTGATCTCCGAAACGAACAAAATTAATCGCATCATTATCACCGTGCGCCTTTTTGAAAAAATACGACAGGTATCTGCAATAAAAGACAAACTATCGCAAAGTTATGTACTCATCTGTACGCACAAAAACTCATAATATGGCAAGACTCGTGTTGCAAATTGATTAAAAATAAATAAAATAAATTGATAAATTGCAAAATAAATTATGAGATTCGAATAAAATTTTTCATTTTCTAATTTATTTTGCCACAAAATGAGGCTTTCGTCATTTTTTCATTTTTTCGTTGTTTTACGAAAGAAAAATCTAAAAAATTGAGCTGAAAGGAAAATAAAATGGAAAAAATAGGATAGTCTGTACATCATTAAAAATATCGCATTTAAAGTTCGGTTAACCGTTTCAGTGATTCAGTTGAAATAAGATTAGAAGGTATAATTACGTAAATAAGTTTAATTGTGTAGCCGTCAAGTTTCTCACGTCTTAAACAACTTGAAAACTCTTTAAAGTCGTAAAAATTCAAGTTTTTAAGGAAATTACGGACAGAAGATTTAAACCTAATTAAAATACCTCTTTAAAAAGGGTTTTTTCGGATTAGGCGCCGCGGGGCTTGCGAAACTAGCCGCTACGATTCTGTTCGCTTTCATGCTGTTTTTGTACGACTCGCTGCGCAAATATTTGCTGCTGAATGTCACCTACAGTGTAAGAAATGCATTTTTCATTATCTTATTGTTAAAATGAATGTAAATTTGAATTTAAATTCCAATTTAATTTAATAACCTTTCCACGTTCAAATTTAAAACCCTGAATAATTGCTAGACCATCGAACCAGTGTTGAAAAATATCCGGCCCGACCTCGAAAATTCCTGGACCATTTCTGAGTAAAACTCCATTAAGCCAGTCTGGTAGAGAACCTAAACGAAAAAATGAATACATAGTGCAATAAAATATAGATTATTTCATTAAGAGTAATTAGTTGATTCAATAATGACTTTTATAAAAAAAGTTTCGGTTGTGTAGTTCTTATGAATGGACGAGATTAATTTGTTAGGCTTTTCTCTGAGTAGGTTTTTATTTCATTCAATTTTTTATACTTCTGTTTTTATTTTATTTTTCTGTGCAGAAAAGTAATTTGGCTTAGTGAAGTTTTCTACGTAAGACTCGAAAGAGAACAAAATTTTAGATTGCAACTAATTTGAATTAGTTATTACTGCATAAAATCCTATTGACAAGACTATAAATTATTACTGCTTATATGTGCCTTTGTAAACAAAATATTAAGTCATAAAAGTCATAAAAGAATAAAAAATTGTATGTTATAATGGCATAGTTAAAACACTTTCAGGGAAAGCTCTAATTCATTTCAAAGGTAGGGAAAGATTAAAAAGGTTTCAGAGGCCGCAATAAAAAGTCTGCGATTTCAATACCTTTACTTCCTTGTTCTTTCAAGTGTTTCTATTTCGTCCCCATATTAAACTAATAATATTTCAATTGACAGCCGCAATAATAAATTCATTAACTACGGTATTGGTAGAAATGATTTTATAAATAGCTGTAGTATGATGCTTGTTAATTATACATCCATAAATTTTAAATTATAATTAATTAATCAATTTATCATGTTTTCATTCAACAGAATTCTGAAAACGTGCTGGATACAATAATATTCATTTCATCATCAATTACGCTCTATGCTAAAAGGAGCACAGAAAACTCGATCCGAATTTCATTAACATTTTAAAATTTTAGCTGACTCTTAGGCTTTGAGCTTTTTCAACTTGCTTTCCTTTACTTTTTAATCGTTTACTATTTGCCCCTCCCCCACTTCACTAAAAAAATTTGAACCTCACGAGAAAAATGTTCATAATTTGATACACAGGAATATTATGCAACAAGATGCAATAAA
Source organism: Mermis nigrescens (assembly GCA_036768485.1). Classification (NCBI taxonomy): domain Eukaryota; kingdom Metazoa; phylum Nematoda; class Enoplea; order Mermithida; family Mermithidae; genus Mermis; species Mermis nigrescens. The sequence goes on from JAVLUZ010000583.1 coordinate 661,407, forward strand.
ACAAAAACATCGCTAAATGCTGACGTCACGCAGTGAAACCTATTGAAGCCGCAAAGTACAAATTAAAATCTTAAACAATTTTACTAAAAAATGGTTTTCCGAAAAAGCAATAGAAAAATAACAAGCAAGAGTAAATAAATAGACAAAGATAAATAAATAAATTTATCTTTCTTGAAATTTAATCAAATAAATACATTTAAATTTTAATAAATAGGCTAAGTTCTACAATGATAATTCACAATGATAATTGAAAGATATCATGTATTATATATCACATCATATATAACAATGTATTATTGTATGTTATTTTATTATATATATTATAATAATTATGTTATATATTTTATTACATACTATACGTATTACATACCTGTTACATTCGTTTCAATTTCCTCCGGCGTTTCAGGAACGGACAAGAAGAAATTCGCGCGAGTCGTCATATTTCGCAGGAGGAAAAAACGATAATTAGCCAAACAAAAACCCTAAGCAATAATAGCAATCGTTCGCCAGAAAACAATTAATTAAAAAATCGTCGAATAGATAAGACACTCCAGGGCGTATCGCTTTGCAATCTACGAATTTCAGGCACTACACAAAAACGCAAATACAGCAACACTGGTATTGCTAATAATAAGTTTGACGAAGTAATTAGGACAAAATTTGAATGCACACAGTAGTGTGTGTATAAAAATAAGAAAAAACCAGTTTCGAAACGCAAAACTCTTTATCCGCCATCAAATTCGTCGGCTTAATTGCGTCGCAAAACTTTTCGGCAATGGAATAGTAGAAGTAAAGAATATTTTGTAGCGCACCTGCTGTAATTCTTACGCTGTCTATGATCTTAAGCACTAAATGCGCTATGCGGTAGTCATGCAGATGTTTTTTAAAAAAAGAAGGGCGTCATTCGATAACAGATTGGCAATTCGCTGTCATTTGATAACTTGACGAATCGCTAAATCTGAAGTATTATATTGAGGTATTTGCTAAAACTTTCGTCTCAAGAACCTTTAATTTTTGGAGGCATACCTAGGTGTATTGTTGCGGCAGGAATATACCAATTTTGACTTTTTCCGACTAACTAACGAGTTTCATTGCGCACAATTAACGTTTTTTACCCAATTTCACGAAAACTTTCTATTTATTCTTTATTACACGTGATTCGTATTTAAATTATTCATTTTTCTAGTTTTCAAAACTCGTTTTCCTTTCCTTTTAACCTGGACTGTTTTTTTTTCAAATTTGCAATTAATTTTATCACGCGGATTTTAGGGACAACATATTGGATGGGCCTAAATACTGAGAAGAACAGAAAATTACTGAATTCGTTTGGGCGAATATCTTTTTGAATTCGCATCGACAACAGCTGGGGGCCACACATGGACAGCAACCAAGACTGAGACCGCAATGGAGCAAAATCGCCAAAAAGCACCAAATAGTCTATTCTATGAGGGTCTTTCAAACTCTAAGGAGGTCAGTCCATACCCCGACCCCCACTTATGCTCATGTTTGACTGGACCGATTTCGAATTATTGAATGAAATCTCGTACTACGAGTAATTAAAAGCAGTACGAGTAGAAAGCTTAAAATTCGCAATCAATTAATGCTTGTCTTTTTGGAGTAGTTTTTCTCTGTAACTAGACCCGCACGTAGGTTGGCGTTCGGGAGGTCAAGACCCAACAAAAAAATGGGAAATTTGTTGAGGAACATGAGGCTAAATGAAGGCTAAAGATGGATGAGAATCAAAAATTTTGTGCAAAAGAATTGGAAATCGACCACAAACTGTTTATCATGATTTGTACGCTATTTCAGGCACGTAGCTGGCCCTCCTAATTTGGGGGACCAACACCAATTTGGGGGGTCTAAGCCAGAAATAGCACAAAATAACGTGTGAAAAAACCTATTTTTCCGTTTTTTTCCTGAATTTCCGGGGGGGTCCGGACCCCCAGTCCCCCAGCTACGTGCCTGCGCTATTTTATCATCTATATTAATTTTAAAGGCCATTTGGCTTTGAAAAAATTCTCCGGCTACCCCCCCCCTACCGACCGGTCATAATGTGCATCTATGATAATGACAAGCTAAGAGCAGGAGTGACATATTACGGAGATAAAATAAGAAGCAGCGGTAATGTTTAAAATGCAATTATTATTGCTTACTGTAAAATTACGAAAACGAGGAAAACTTCTGGATTAAATTCTTGAAAAATCAGAACTGAATTCGTAAACAAACTGAGAATCGTCCCTGATTCGGGGTATTTTAACACCAGCTCGACGTTCAGAGGCCTACGATATTTTCGTAAAACTAAAATTTAATCGCCTGATTCTTCTCTGCATAGTGTTAATGACGTCAGTAATGCAAATATAACCTTTTAGAGACTATACCTTGCTCAGGCTTCAATGTCAGGAAATGAAAATTTACTTTATATTAAAAAATCAATAAACTGATCGCATTCCGTAAGGCCAAAATACGGGGCTTTAATAACCCTCTGCTTGGAAATTTAATGACGTAAGCAAATATGAAAGTACCACCTACTGTCTTAATAGAAATTACGAATAAGGCTTATATGATCTAATTTTTTTTCAATTGAGGACACGCTTCATATTGCAAAGAATAATTAATTTATTGAGTTCAGAAAGTAGAAAAGTTGTTCCGAGGCTGATTGAATGAGAAAAATCCATTTTCTGCATCCTTTATAATTCAGTCTTATTTTCCTAACAAAATTTCCATTGCAGTCCTCCCCCGTTCAGGCAGGACCACTTTATGTTTGCATGCATCGCTGCAAATGCAAAAATTCACGAGGAACATGCAAATTTAGTTCGATTCGATTTCAGAATATCGTTTTAAATACAGACTTGTTTCCAGGGCGGGTTATTTACTCCCTTAGCGGCCCGGAGGCCATATTTTATAGTTTTCTTCCATTCTTTGCATAAATCCTATAATTTTTCTGCGCTTTATAACAAGCGCTTCAATTGGCTTCGCTCTAATTTAACAAATACAGGAAATAAAGCAGTAATTCAAGTCTCTAAACGTCTTTTCTGCTGCCTATATTTCACTGATTTTCCGGCGCTTTGAGTCTGATTTTTGCTCATGTTAACGGAATTTTACCCTTTTTCGCTTTAAACTGCAGAAAATTTTGAATTTTCTTAAAAAAGTTCACACCAGAAATCATTGCGATTAAAAGTAGACAGTGTAAAAAGCACAAATACGCTAATTTGCAAGCAAATAATGGATTTTTGAAGGTACGTACTTTAATACGAGTACACAAATTGATACCTTTTCTAGGGTCCACGGATTAACGGCCAAAATATGAGAGTGAGCCTAAGCAGCGAAGTGCTCCGTCGGATTCGTGCTTTGAGATAAAACTGATTTTCTCTAAATAGCGAGATTTTCTATTTATTTACGTTTGATCTATCATCTAAATTATGTTTTTGATCCATTTTTCTTAATTTATTCACGAATTATTCAAAATGGATCATCCAATCACTATCTACTATCTTTTGTACCTTTTTTTAAAATTTCCTTCCCGATTCTCTTACTTTTGTTTATTTTCAAGCTTTCCTAGTTCAATTTTTTCAGTGCGAAAATTCATTCGGTCTTATTTTTTTACGAATATACGAGAATCGCTGGAAACCCTTAGCGCGATTTGTTGATAGGAAATTTGGTGTTAAACTTTCGGTGAAAATAAAAAGTGCATAAATTATCTGCGAATTCATTTACGAGCCGAACGCTAAGCTTGTTCGTAAATTTTCGATCGCCTTTCAGAAATTCAGCCAAAATTTGGTCATCAATCACTCACGCTTAGTGATTGACTTCGTAAAGCTAAAAAAGTGAGCTTCCTGTTCGAATTATTTATTTGCTGGTTCCGCTTCTTTCTGTTGAATCCGCATTCGTACATTTATTTCATTTAAAACTAAGGCGATTTGAAGCTCCGTAAACAAATTTAGGTCTAAATTATGCTGACGTCACTAAAAGCTCGAAAATACTTACCTTGGACCATCCAGCTTATTCAGACCGATAAACAGATATTTCCTAGCAAACACGCCATTCTTAAGCCAAGATATGAGCGAATTTTACCGCTTATGGAATCGCTGGGTTCGGCACAGTGTGCGAAAAATCATGCAAATAAATCAAAATTTAATGAAGCGTACAGAGTTTGGCCCGCGTTTTCAAAATAATCACATGACAAGATTTATTAAGATACTTTAAGAATCGATATAAGTGTGCAACAGTAGAAATAATATAAACTGTTTTATTAACATTCGCAAAAATACAAGTAAAAGCACTGGAATGGAAAGCTGAACCTTTCAAGTTAGCGTACATACTCGTATATCAGAGCATAAATCTGTATAAAATAATTTAAAATTACGTATAATTATTAAATGATATTTGTATTATTCTTCTATGAATAACTTCGTCATGCGAATTAATCAAAATTAGCATGGCGTTCTCAGTTATGTCCACATTTTTAAAATTCTTACATGGCTAGGTTAAATACATAAGAAGCACTAAGAATGGGAGATTAGTGTACGATGTTATTTATAAATTAAAATCTTGTATTAGCATTGTGTGCATGACTTAATATAGAAATGAAAACATCCAGTAAAAGCACTTGGAAAAGGGTTCGAAATCTTCCGACTCATTGCATATCGACATATGATTCTGTGCAAAATCAGTTTATTACTATTGGTATTAGTACTATTAATAATAATATTAATATTGTTACTAGCGGAATTGTTAATATTATTTCAATCAGGATTTAATTTAATTTTAAATATGAATAATAATCATTATATCATTATTGATATTTTAAATTAAATGTAATCATTGCTTAATTAATTATGGTAAGTTCGAGATATAAACTAGAGTAATAATTGTAAATCTTTTTAAATCTCATCCGTTGATTGATGAATAAATGAGGCAAAATAAAATGTATAAACAAAATCAAATAAATGAATATCGTGTCTAAATAAGAAGTAATGTTTTATTTTTGAAGGATCGTCGGCAGGCCTACTATCGATGCAATACGGAGATATAAATGAAGATATGCTGATCTTATAAAAGACTTTGGCAGATCTTAAGATCTATAATACGATTACGTTGAACATTGCTGTGCGGCAACACGAATCAAACAACAAAACAAAAGCTCCAGAAAAAGATATGAAAAAATGAAATGGACGTAAAAAATGAGTTAAAATCTTCAAATACGCCGAGCGGCTATTAGATAATCCCAATCACCATCGAAGAGTAAGGATTAAAATACCAAACGCCAGAAAGTCATTAGATGAAAAGTTCTCGAGAGGGCAAAAAGAGTCATTTATTGTTCTTACTCGGAGTTAAAGTTATAGTTTGGAAGGAAAAGTGCGCATGAAGTTTAGAAATAACGTCACTCAAGCGCATTTTACGGTTAACGTGAATGCCAGATGACTTTGCTTTCAAGGAAAAACTACGTCGCAGAAGGAAAACAACAGGTATATTCGACAATTTTCGAACTTTGTTACGCGTATCTGTTGCTCGCTAGGGGGAATCAACATATAAAACAATGCCAAAGTATGCGGTAGCTGAAAATTTTCTCGCCGAAATGCTTATCGAATTCCACATATTTTTAAAGATGGGCAAAATAAACCGCATGCAAAGTTGCAACACGTGCCTTAGTTTGGTCACGCAATTAGCTTGGAGCTGAAAAAATTTCGTTTTTTCGCTTATTTACGTGCTTTCTATTTATTTTCCGTCATACTCTTCGGGTTTGCAAATTTAAAAAATGTATATATATGCTTACCGTATAAAATGGTTCATTTAGCACCGCATGCAACCATACGACATCTTGGGGAGCTTCGTAGTTTTGACCCCCTTCCCTCTTCAGAATGGCTGTTGACCTCCCGCAAACTCCGTTGACCCCCTACCCCGAATTTTCGTTTTTAGGGAGCTTTTTAAAATAGCTGCTTTCAGCGTTTTTTCCTGTTCACTTTCAACGAATTTTTCGAATATTCTTTCATTTTTTGGATTCACTTCCAAGAAAGAAAGAAAGAGCATAGCCAAAAACGTCCAGAAATTGTGTTTTTGACGCAAACCTACCGTTTCTAAGTCCAAGAACGCACTTTAAAAGAGTATTTTGACTGACCCTCTCCCCAGAATTCGCTTGATGGCAACATGGATCAATTGCTGCTTTACGATTCTTTGTATCATTCGATAAAAATTTACGAAAAGCACCGAAAAATGACATTTCTCGTCGTAGGATTGGTTTTTTGAATAAACCATTCGGATACATAAGGTCCAGTAATTTATTTTTAACAAATTTGGACATGTCTAATTTTAATTTTATTATTATTCTGCCAAGAGTAACCTGGCAGATTACGATAGCTGCGTTGAGCTGATTACCATAAATTGTCCAATTATAGAAAATCTTGAAATTCGTCTCCAAATTTAGATAAAACGTTTTGCAGATGTCGCCAATGTACCTAAATCACAAAGACTATAACTTTTTTAAATTATTAGAAAAAGGCTAAAGTCTGATTGAGAGGTCACAATGGAAAAAACCTAAAAGACATTAAGCACGGTTTTTGCATTTTCACTTGACTTTTACTCTCAATATTTTTGGCACTTTTTTATTTACTTTTAGCACTTTCATGAACTTTCACTTTTTTATTATGACATCTGGTAATTTTTTTGTATACTTAAAGCTTACTATTTTATTGTTTACCAATAAACGAGTATACTTCAATGAAAGTACGATTATGCGAATCAAAGCTAATACGAATATAAATGCTAACGGCGCAGTGTTCATTCGAACCTAGTTATGAGATTAAGTCCTCAAAACCGCTAGACTATTCGATTTCGAGGAAAACTTCCATGAAAATTTTACACGTGGTTCGAGTAAGCGGTGCTTAAAAAACGAATCGGAGGATCACGTCTTGTGACGCAATTGTGATAAAGTGATTTCTTATCATCTTCGTACTGTTTGGCGCACGAGTTTACAATTGACCTCATTTGGGCGAATAGCGCTTTACATCCATGGCCCAGCCTAAATTAAAAGGACCTTTAAAGTATTTGTTGGATATAAGGCAAAATGTAAGCAAAGTTTTTTAAAACATGCAAAGAAAAACGATGTTTCAGCTACTATACTTTTGATAACCGAAACCAACTTAATCCACACCTATTGGCTTCAAGCATTTTGAAAGACAATTCCCGATTTTCACTCATTCTTAATCTTCACCCTGACTCATTTTCCAAAGAATATTTCCCATTTTTTTATTCTGGAAGTCAGGCTGGACCGTTGCTTACCCCACTCTGCACCTTACATGTGTATCTGCCACGTACCCAAATGTGTTAAATCCAAGCAAGTTTCTATAATTAAAATTAGAATTCATTTGATAAACTATTCGGTCAGTCTTCTTGTTCCTTGTGCAACAAGTGTACCACAGATAATATCGAAAATTGAGCTATTCGAGAATTTTTAGTACTATGATTTCTTATTCGAAGTCCTTTCGGAGGATTAATCCCTCAAAGGAATCTATTGTCAAAAATAAATACAAATGTAGCCTCTGAAATTATTTTACCAGAATAGAAATAATTGTTTTTTCAAGTAGCCTGGTGCTATTTTAGCGTTTACACCAGTTTTTGCGGCCATTTTGGCTCGAAAAGTTCTTGGGCTGACCCCCTGATCGGCCATGTTGTACATCTATGGAAATGTTCCGAGCCGTCCGCTGTCATATCGAGCCTCAAGACCCAAAAATTGAGATATACATATGAGTATGTCACACATGGGCGTGAGGATGTGAGGGTATGGTCCCTCTCCCCAAGAATCTGCTGGACCCCTTCCCAAAGTCGATAAAAGTCGATAGACCCCCGGGGATGAATTTTTGGTGCTATTTTTGGCGATCCGATTTTTCTTATAAACGAAAAATGCCTGAAAACGGCTTTTCATTGAAGATAAGGCTGTCGTACGAATATCGAGATTTCGGGAAGAGGAATCAACAAATATGTAGTATTTTAGCTTGAGTTCTTGCCCCTTTACTTTTGTTTGCATTGGGCTGCGTGCTTTCGATAGCTCGTATTTAAAACATTGTTCATTTGAATTTGCTTCGCTGAACTATTTTCAACGAATAATTTAATTGCGCAGGCGTTGACCTTTTGTCGCGCTTGAACCGATTCGCAGACCTTGTTAATTATGTCGAATGATGGTCTTCGGAAACCGGTTCTATAATGTAATGATAGAGCTGATATCTTCTGGTATCAAAAATTATGTAAATAATTAATAAGCGTCAGTGTCGTGCTTAGAGTCTTAGCGACCCTGGGCGAAACTGCCTTTAGCGGCCCTTGAAAATTGTCAAATGGCCAACAAATTTTTTCTGAATTTTTGCGGAAAAAATGCATAAAAAAACGAAAATTACTGCATTTTTCCATAAAACCTTATTTGGTAGGATTATGTGTACATAGAAAGCTTTGAAGGAATCAGAACACTTTTGGAGCAACTATAGGTCAGCTTTTTCACATTTCTTTATTTACGAAATTTGCAAGAAATTTCCTGGTAGCCTTTTGAAAAATTTAACAAATATCTAAAAAATCGGAATGATCAAAGGTAAGGACAGCATCGGGATGATCAGAAATGGAAATTTATCGTACAAAAAGAGGTTATATATATATATATATATATATATATATTAGAGCTGTGCCGGGGCCGCCTTTTTTGCCGGGGCCGGGGCCCGGCCGGGGCCAAGTAAAGCGTGCTTTACCGTGTTCATAGTACGACCCTACCCTACCCCTTATACCTATGTACATATATATTCTTGCTAGTAGATATGCGCGTCAAGCGTTACTATTTGTTGGGATTACAAGATATAACAGAACATGGGCATTGGGAGGCTTGGGACGTGGGCGTGGGGGGTTAGGGGTATGCATCCCCCCAAAAGTTGGAATACCCCCCAGAATTCAATTTTTGAAATTTTTTTGCTTTTTTAGCGATTTTTTGATGCCAAGGGATAGTGCTCGACGAGAAACGTCGGAAAATGGTGTTTTTCACCACCACCCCCCAGAAATTTTTTCACACTCCCAAAATTTCGGTGCTGCCCACCTATGGTCTAGACCCCCAGAATTCACACTCTCCCCCCAAAAAAATCCGCTAGACGCCCCAGAAATTGATTTTCAGAATTTTTTGTGTTTCTGAGATTTTTTGATGCCAATGGATAGCTCTCATTGAGAAACGCAAGAAAACGGTGTTTTTTCGCCCTACCATATATTATCAGGCGCTTTTTGACTTCGAAAAGTTTTGGAACCCTATAATTTTTGAGCGGCCCATGTATGGATTTAACTCCTCTGACTTGGACGCGTTTTTCAATTAGCTTTACTTCGCACTTTTTTAGGCTTATTATTCTATTTGTTCTGATAGACGTAGCTGTCTGCTACCAAGCAAGCTGGAAAGCTCGGCTATATGAATTGCAATTCAAAATATGTCAATTTTGATTATTAACTAGAAATTTGCACCAACCTGACATAATAAAATAAAGATTTGAATTAGCAAGATGTGTGGTGTTGCTTGAAATTGAGCTTGAAGGTAAATCTGCTCAAAACATTATCAATTTTCTACATTATAATCAATTATAACACTGGCCCCGGCACAGCTCTAATATATATATATATATATATATATATATATATATATATATATATATATATATATATATATATATATATATATATATATATAATGTGATAAATGCATCAATTCACGATTTCTCGTATAATAGAGCAGGCAAAAGTGTGTCATAGATGTATTCTAGGTTATACCAGATTTTCAGATCTTAGTGGTTAAGCATTAAATACTTTATACCTAAAATATTAATCATTAATTGCATAGTGGCCAGTCTGGGTCAATATACAACAGACTTTTTTCCCGCAACCTCCGGAATTTTTTGGCGGCCCTCATTTTTAGCGGCCCTGGGCGACTGCCTAACCCGCACCTCCCTCCACTTAGCACAGCAAGATAAGCGTGAGAAATAAAATTTAGGGTAGAAATATGTATATGTCGAATTCCAGAAGTTAATTAATGTAATTCAAATAGTCAGACATAAAAAGTTGTTATTTTTTAAAATGAATTTTTAGATACGCATTGATTTCGAATAAGCATGGCCCTTATTCTGAGCGAAAGTCAAATATTTTCCAACTTCTCATGCCAATATTTTGGGACTGCGCGACTGACTTCTTACGAAGTAATAGCTTTTAATGTACGCTAGTATATTATAAAATCAGCAGTGCCCAAGTTTAATTAATTTTATTTTTATTTCCATATTTTTTTCTGTTTATTTTGTTTTTTATTTATTTGTTGTTTCATTAATTTCATTTTTGTTTATTATTGTTTATTTTTATACATTTTTTCATTTTATATATTGTTATTTTTGTTTTTCAATTTTATTTAATTAAAAATTTGTATTCAAGTTCATTTTCAACTTGCATGGAAAATGGGGCGTCGTCGAACACCGCAATAATTGGCACGCTAAAGTTTTTGGCTTGGACGCATTTTTCTATCACTGGAGCGGCGCCTTTGATGAATTGCAATTGACACACGAATGCGTTATTGGCCGCCGGTGCCTGATATTTCGTAATAGCTTTCGAGTCATTAAGAACACAATTATTACTGAAAAAACAAAAGGATCATTCAGTGCTTTAGATACAAAAGTGAAAAATATAAGACATATAATATATAATGCAATAAATATAAAAATATAAAAATATAACCCTAAATCGGAGTTGGGGAGGGTTTTAGCCTACCGCTGGACGGCTGCTGACCACAAGTGAATGTGGAGGGTGCGGGGGACTAGACCCCCAGAATCAGAAAGACCTTTAAAAATCGACAGACCCCCCTGAATTGAAATCTTGTTCCTTTTTTTGACAGTTTGGCCCCAGCTTGGCCCCAGAATTTTGTTACTGCCCATCTTTGCGACCCTATAGAACTGCTGAATTTTTAGAAAAAATCGTAGAAAATGTGCATTTTTAAATCGTTTTTAATTATATTTTTGCTCAAAGGCTTCTAATTTTCGGATTCCTTTTTTGACTGTTTTTTGTTCAATTTAATCCATTTTTACATTTTTCCAGAATTTGTTATGTTATTGTTAGAAAGAACGAAATCTGTCTAAAACGTCGAAAATCAGTGTTTTTGAAGTGTAACAATGGATTGTGAGCCCAAAAAAGACACTTTTGAAAATTTTTTGTTGCTGACCCCAGAGTTCAGCATGCTCTTCATGCATGGTAATTAGACGTTTATTTTTGTTCTTTTTATTGTTCCATCTTTATTAGTTTTGAAAAATGTGATAGAAAGCTTTATTGTGCAGTACACTAATATAATTGGGATACCGGACAATTTGAGAATTCAAAATTCTCAATTAGTTCGATAAGATTTATTCATTTTTGTTAATGCTTTTTTAAATGTGCTCAAAATTAGCTGCATTTGCTACAGAAAATGAGCATTAATTTTCGTGTACAAAAAAGTTGTGGGTCCAAAATAAAGCCGATACAGATACGATGCAGTGAGCTTTATATATTGTGAAGTGATTTCAATTGATTTTTAGAGCATATCCCAAATTTTTCGCTAAATCTGTCGCATAAATGGTAGTCTTAGTACATAGTTACAAGTTTATGGTAGTCTAATGATGTACAAATAGTTTATATGTAATAGATATCAATAATTAATATTATTTTAGGTATTAAAAAGTCAATATCATTAAGATCTAATGTAAATATTATATATTAATATTAATATAATCTGTTTAATATTGTATGAAGGCAGAGGCGAGATTCAAAGTCTAGAATAATAATATGAGAAGGAAATGTTATGGGAATAATAACAAAAAGCAGGAATTAATTAAGGCTAATTTTTAAAACGAGAAAATATAAGTTTATGCAATGCTTTATGATATCAGCCTGATTCATTTTAGAATTTGATAAAAATCCTAAAGTCATACTCGGAAAAGCACTTTTCCATCGCAGCAGCAAATCCGGCTTGATTCGTCGCCGAAGGCTTATGATCTTTAGCTGTCTGAACGCTTTGATTCAGACAAGTGAAGTAAGAATCTAGAGCCGGATCATTGCAAGCACTGGCAGCGTACAATACTCCGAAGATAGCCAAGGAAATAAGCACAGCAAAGATTATTTTTCCTATCATTGTTCGATTTCGTGCAAATTCGGAGTAAAAGCGTTTTGAGAACAAATGCAAATAAGAAGCGACAATCGCTTTTAATTTCTATAAATCAATAGGTCAACAACATTTAATCGTAGAAGAGAATTGATACAAGATTTAGAAAAAAATTTGGAAAAAAGATTCGTGAAAAATGGACAAAGCTTTACTGATAGGGAGTAAAATCGACATAGCAGCGATTGAATTAGGATTCCTTTGAAATAAAAATAATGTATCGGCAAGCTGTTAACAATTTTTGTGTCTTGAGCAATTCAATTCTCCATTAAGAATCTGATAGAAACAAACTGCTTTCTTTGAACATTTCCGTTTAGTTTTTAAGCAAATTTTTTTAAAACATAATCAGCTGACTTTTCCATATTTACTCGTAGATATTCTTTTTGCAATGTATGAATTTGGGTAATAATTGTGAGTCACTGATTAAAAATAATCACTGCAACATTTAATGATTTAACCCAAGCTCAAGTCTTTGATCTGATGAATACGAGCAGTATAAAATTATCTTTTCAAATTCAGTAAGGATCGACGTAGGTACGGTGAATCAAAGCAGACCCGACTGTTCTCGTTCTTTTAACGAAATAGAGTTATAATTTTCGGACAATTAAAATTATCCTCAATTCGTTACCGTTGGCCATGATGAGAATGATAAATGTTTTAGGTACTTGCTACCATTATCGACTGATAATTCGTCATCGTTGCCGAGGACAACGAGTGATACTGATTTGAAGTATAATGTGTATGTATATATTCTAATTTAATTTTAATTTTGAGGAAATGCAGCAAGATCGCTTGTAAGGTCATCTTGAGCATAGATGCACAGCATGGCCGTTCCGGGGTCAGCCGTTTATTGGGATTACAAATAATGAAGTTTTTGGGCCAAAACGACGGCAAACACTCGTATAAATGCTAAAATAGCGTTAAACGATGTTAATCTTTAGTTTCTGGTCAATTTCGAGCGCTTTGAATAAAATTTTTTATTTTTGATTCCTTTATTTTACCTCATTTTTCTTGGAAAATTTTCCATTTTTCCATTCTGGGGTCCAGATCATAGGTGCACAACATGGCCGATCTGGAGGGGGTCAGCCGGTTGGGGGGTCAAGAATTGAGCTTTTTTGGGTCAAATGACCTTAAAAAGTGGTATAAGCGTTAAAAAAGCGTTCAGTTCCTGGTCAATTTTAAGCACTTCAAAATTTTTTTCTCAATTTTCATCCATTTTTTGCCTTCATTTTGCCTCTTTTCCCAAGAAAATTTCTTATTTTTTTCATTGGGGGCCAAGGCCACACATGGGCGTGGGGGGTTTGGAGAGGTGTCTTGTACCCTCAGAAGTTGAAAGAAGACCCCCAGAATTATATTTTGAGCAATATTTTCGCTGATTTACCCATCTTGACTCCCACCCCCCATGCGCATGTCTGGTCTAGATACCCCACACCATCCCACGTGCGTCTCTGGTAATGAGATAGGTTCCAGCCAGTGTTTTATAGATCTGATATGGCCCGGAGAATTGGTTACATGTTAAAATAACGCAAAACTTATATCTTCATTAACAATTTTATGGCTATTTCAATTATTTCTGCATAAGTGACTTGACTTTTGACCGTTTTGGCTAATGACTGCCTTAATTTCACCAGAAAATTTTACTCTACCCCTGAGTAAAAACACATGCAGATTAGATGTAAATGTCAGACCAAGGCTTATTGAAATCAGGTCAACGTTTAATGAACCTGACTTCGAAGAAAGCAGAACTGATAAAAACAAGGAGGAGGAAAAATTAAATACAGAAAAGTACAAAAAATAAATAATACATATAAGTGTAAATAAAAAAGATAAATAAAAAATAAAATATGCATATAACAATTGATTTATCGGGAAAACAGTAAATATCCAATGCAAATCTATCGCCAAGTTACACAGCTATCGTCAATATTTGTACCTACTTAGGTAGCGAAATCGCATGATTCATCCCGTGCTATTTATTTATAGGCTTGATCGTCACGCATGCGTGCGATTATGCAAGTAACGTCATTTGTTTGCTTTTTTTGCAAAAAACTTTCATTTTATTTCATTACTTCAGAAATCGTATTAGATAATTAAGGGGCTAAGTATCTAGCGGCCATTCATGAGATATTTTATCACGCTTATTTGCTGTCGAAATTCCTGTTCTGTGCTAAGCTAGAGCGATTTCATGCGCTGATTGTCGATCATTTACTTTCATTGATTCTGAGTAAACTTTCATATTGTTTGTTCAAATCTGCATGCGCTTATCAGCGTTTCGGAGGATTAAGGTCGTGCTTTCGCGCGCATGGTACGCACTTTCCGGTTTTTTCACGCTTTTTTCAAAGTATGCATACTTCAACAAATGCGTTATGTTTAAAGTCGTTTAACGAGAGTTAAATAAATTAAAAATTTGATCGTGCCCAAGTCTTTCTAAACTTTATTTTTTGATTGACAGCTACAAAAAGGCATAATCGAATTGAATGCTTAATGAATGAAAACACAAAAATTGCTAATTTTTATCCAAAGTAATTAAAACATAACATCACTTATTAGCACGTTTAATTTATGAACCAATTATGAGTATAATTAGCGGATTGAAACAGACTATATTTTTTTAGATTTTTAACTATCGATTAATTTTCGCATCCCAGCGGAACATGCCTAAAAGCATCTAATACATACATTTTTATTATTTTTTGAGCTCAGTCGAAACGAAAATCTTTAAACTGGCAAAAAATATTTAGGAAACACTTATTTCGAATGTTAGCGAATTTTTTCGGCTAAACTCGCTGTGATATACCTTTGCGATCAAACATTCTCCTAGTAACATTTTTTAGAGCCGAATTCAGCATAAGTGTTCGGTTAAATTACAACATGTATTTTGGCCATTGCCATAATTTTAAATGAGCTAAAAGCAAACATATTGCTAAAACAACTTTATGTAGCACTGCAATAACCAAATCAAAATGGTGCTTCATCTAAGATTAGCAAAGAAACTTCACAAATGCTTTTTTCGAGTACTGTTTCTGCTTTTTCGCGTCTTTTGACTTTCAAAGATATCGATCTTCAAAATAAAAAATCTCGCGAAAATCGGGTATAATTATGATCGGTGTAAAAATAATTTCATGAGGAATTGAAATTAAAAGCAAAACATCTAATTTAGGATAATTCAGCATACTCGGAATGTAAAGTTAACCGAGTTCTACTACACACTAGTGATTTAAATAAGCTAATGAATTGATAAGCTTATCGATTAAAGATCAAAAGCAGAAGAAATATTGTAGATTTACATTAAGGACTATTTCAAGTAATCGAAACTGTATTGATAAGTTTCCGAAACATGTGTCAAAAATTCTAATGAATTGTTGCGCTCTTTTTGAAGCTTCTTCGAAAAACGATGAGAAATAGAATTTACGCAAAAGTATCCGTATGATTCTGTAATCTAAGAAATTTCAATGAGTTCATGTTAAGTTGACGAGAGCTCGAACTCGGAGACTTCAAGTTGAAACGGGGGCACCACAAACTCTCGGTTAAGTGAGCGAAATTCT